>LPNX010259290.1:97167-115191 GCA_001517045.1 Pseudotsuga menziesii
ATTTTTTATAATTCTAAAACCCACAATATGAACTAACATGATAGGATATTGGTCAATAAGTGAAGCCCCCGTGTCTATTTGTTAACATGCTTCCTATTGTTTGGTAGATGTTAATGGAGTTTTCAGTATATTTAGGATTTTTGGATGGTGCCAGCATCCATATGCCGAATATATCTTCTACTGCTTTGGTTATTTATGCACTTGAGGGTCAACTTGTGTCTTTAGGAGGAGTATGACTCCAACCATCCTCGAATAATGTGGTTGAGTATAGTGTAGTAATTGAGATATTATGTGATGCCATTTCAAATGGTATTCGATATCTAGAAGTTTTCCTGGATTCACAATTGATTGTGTCACAATTGAATGGCATGTACCGTGTCAGAGATCCTACATTGTTGAGAATATTCTTAAGGGTAAGATTGTTAAAATGAAAGTTTGATTACATTACATGAATTCATGTACCTAGACATTATAATCAAGTTTTTGATTCATATGCAAATTACATTTTAGATTATAATTTGACACATAATTAAAGAAGCATGTACATAAAACATTCACATTCATATTTAGACACATGTGTATATATCAAACCGATCACTATAAGTTTTTTTTTTGAATACGAGTTCCAAAAATATGGTGTCATAGTACAAAAATGGGCCTTAATCCCTTAAAATATACATGGTCGATACAAAAAAAAATATCCCAAAATATTCACCCGTGGGCAGGTATGATGATCATGATAACACACTACAACATTTTCCAAATGCATAAATAATCTAAACCACAAAAAAGGTACCCCGACTAAATGTCTCTGCATCACCTTAGGAAGGTCCTCGACCTTTACCATGGGGATCCTGTGTGTCAAGTGGGCCAAGTTTCCTTGTACATTCTGCAATGCCAACTCAGAATCAAAACTGATAATCTCATCTCTTTGACTCCTATGTCAATGCCATGGGAAGCCATCTGGATGTCATGGACCAATGTCTACACAAACAATACTAATGTTAGTACATGATACCACCAAAAACATGTTTTTCAATTTACTTATTTCAAAAATACAAAAAAATGAAATATTCCAAAAAAACAAAATAGATATTACCATTGTCTTTGAATGTGGACCCTGCTGGTAGTGGCATATCTTAGTCTCCATGGAATTCGATCATTGCATAGGCATAGTCTTCTATGGCGATGATCTGTCACTGCCACCAGTGGAAAAAATTAGTTGTGAATGAGGAATTTCCTCTACCTCCTACTAAAATCTACATCACCTTAGTTTAGCGAGTCTAGGATGGATACCTTAAACTATGAGGAGGGACCACAACTCAGTGACTAATTCTTGGTACCCTCTCAAGGAAGAAAGTGCATAGAATACTGGAAAACCCAAAATTCTTTATCCGACCTAGATTGTAATCCATCAACTGATGTTTCATGATACCCAACAAGGATGTGCTCCAATCATAGATAACATGCCTTATACATTCTACTACATAGTGTTGAATTATTATAACTTTGAAGTGTATTTACTTATTGTACCCCAATGTTCCTATCGGGAGAATCATTTGTATTTCATTACACCCCGATGTTCCTATTGGGAGAATCACTAAGAGTCATGAGGAAAACCCTCCATTGTAAGTCGGGTCATTAGCACCCTCATTAATATAATATTAAGTTGTTTGAGTCCTCCTAGAGAAGTCAGCCTAGTCAATTTTAGTGGGGCCGACTTGGTGGAGTAAAATGTCAAGTGAACAAAAGAATATAAATAGGAGAGAGGCACTCCTCATTTGAACACACAATCACTCACTTGTGTAGCGCATGAGAGAGAGAGAGAGAGAGTCTTATCTGCAAGGAGGAGAAGGACCAGTTTGAAGTCTTGTCTTTTATCTTTTATACTTGTATCTTTTCTCAAATTTATACTTGTATCTTATGAAAAAAATCAGTTAAGTCAAACAAATTCATTGTCACACTAAGTTGACGAGTTTCATTGTTGAGCATGACTAATATTCAGTTGATAGGGTTAGAGTCTATGAAATCCGGCTATGAAACCAACGGAGATTTTGGTAATGCATGGAAGGAAAGTTGGGAGTCGTGGAGTGTCATCAGGACTCCATATCTAGACTAATTAACTAAGGAAGGGTACTTGTTTATAGGTCATCAGTTACTCATCCCCATAGGACCAGTCAAAGAGAATTTGATAAAATAATTGCATAGTGGCGCATTAGGAGTTCACTTTGGCATAGACAAGACCAAGGCATTGGTCGAAGAGAAATATTACTAGAAAGTATTTTTGATAGATGTCAAAAAATTGATCAAACACTATAGGATATGTCAACATGCCAAAGGAAGAAGTCAAAATATAGGATTGTATATTCCATTTCCTGTACCTATGGTTATGTGGGAACATATCAATGTGGATTTTGTATTGGGTCTTCTTAAGACACAATAAGGTAATGACTCCATCTTTGTGGTAGTCTATAGATTTTCTAAAATGGCACAATTTATTCCCTATAAGAAGACAAGTGATGCCACTAGTATTATTGTGTTTTTTTCAAAGAAATTGTGAGATTGCGTGGATTTCCAATAAGAATAAATTCAGATAGAGATACTAAGTTCATGGATCATTTCTAGAGAACCTTGTGGAATATGTTGGGCGCCAAGTTTGAGTTCATTTATGCATACCATCTGCAAACTAATGGGAAGACTACATTCATCAACCAAAGTCTTGGGAATTTGTTGAGGTGTTTGACTTTCAACTGATCGAAACAATGAGAGAATGTGTTTGCACAAGCAGAGTTTGCATATAATAAATCCGTGAATACATTGAATGGATTGATTCCACTCCAAAATGTGCAAGGAATAATTTCACATTGAGTTGTCAACTTGATGAAGTTGGAAACTAGAATGTAGAAGAGTCCAAATGCATAATCATTTTTCAATCATATGAAGGAGGTGCATGAAAGGTGAGAAATCAGTTGGAAAAGAGTAATGTTGTTTATAAGTTGAGGGTAGTTCTAAAAAACATATTGTAGGAATTCAAAGGAGACCTATTCTATGCACATCTCTGAAAGGAAAGGTTCCCAAAGGGAATGTATTATAAGTAAAAATTGAAGAAAATTGGATTGTGCAAGATATTGAAGAAAAATTCAAACAATACTTTTGTATTGGAGCTAATGGAAGAGTTGGACATTTCGTCGATGTAACACCCCAGTTTTGACCTCGTTTGCATTAAATGTATATGATGTAAATATTGTAATTAATCATGGTGTGGAGCTAAAGGGAAAAGCCCCACCATTGACTTATTGTTTTATGTTTCGACAATTAAAATCGGTGACAATGGTATTTTTGTGCTATCCGACACATTATAATTTTGGACATCATGTAAATATACAATTTAATTAAAAACCTACAACCAGTTATGTCAATGCAACAAATAATGAGATGGGGGCATGATTTCCTAAGGACAAGGAGGGGGGGGGGGATGTTTAACCTTGAGCCACTGGGGAAAAACCATGTGTCAAGAGAAGAACCCATCAACTACCAACCACCTTTTCTTGTCTTATTCACCAACCAATTAAATTCTCCAAGAGTTATTTGGGAAGTTAGTGCCTTGGATCTTGGGAGGCATGGGTAGCCATCAAATCTAATAGGGTCGTCATCCTTGACCACACGCATTGCCAAAGGGGGAGATCTCATTCAATTTCCCTCACGTGGAGAAGAAAACCCCATTCGACAATCACGCAGGTGTGGATTTTCCTCATGAAGGAAGCCACAATTGCTCACGCGTAAGCATTCCTCACTCACGCTAATTGTTTTTTTCCTCATTCCTCCAACCCATGTTACCTCTTGCTCGATTTTACAATTGTTTCCATTCTCCCGTGGCTGGGGAATAATTTTGGTAATGCACAATGGATTGGGAAGGAGACCACGATTTCTAAGTGGGTTCTGAGCCTTTTACACCCACATGAAGCCATTGCTCAGTTGGTGAAATTGATTTTGGTCTAGGGGCTCTTTTTCCTCAGTTGATGTTTCTGATTTTAGCCTTTGTGATGTTTTCCTTCAATCCCAGAACTGTAGTTGTTGTGCATACACCTTTTGTTTGGTCTCTAAACTGGTTTGGGAGTGGAAATGGGGTCTGAACTAGCTTGATAAACCTAGAATGAGAGGTAACCTCATAGACAAATCTAGGGGGCTGGTTTTCTTCTTTGCACACCCTGAATAACATTGGAAGGGAAGGAATAGCCTGAGGGACTGTGTAGTAGAGAAGGGGATGCTTCCTTGTGTTAGGTGTGTAGATGTTTTAGAATCCAGGCTAGATCTGATGCAGGTGTCCATAGCTCTGTGGTTGAGCTCACTAGATTAGCAGTCAGCCTTTCCAGCTCCTTTGTAGCCTGATAAACCAAACAGTGTTGGCTTGGCTGAGTTTTTGTTGTATCCTTAGCTATGTGAGAGTCTGCTAGTGTTCCCTTATTCCTTGTGGGAATCATACCTAGCTTGGGGGTGGAAGTGCTGTTAAGAGATTGATGAGCACACTGGCCTATGGTTGGGTGGAATGTTGCAGAGACATAGCTGGTTGCGGGACGAGCTTCTTTTCAAGATAAGTCTCTCTTGTGCTTAACCTTTGCAACTACATTTGTTTAATGAATTATGATGAACATGTTGAATGCTTAAATGTGTTGAATGGAATGTATTTTTGCTTCTACTGTATGATAATAATTTATGCATATGTGTATGTTTTTATTTCATTGCATTTTATCTTACGTTCATGGGGCTTAGATTGCTCAAATCGATAGCATCATCGTCGCGTCCTCTCTCTGGCAGAAAGGCGGGGACGTGACAGATGAATTTCAATGTCACCAACTTGTACAAATGTTGACGAGTGGTGGATAAAAAACCATCGAATAGTAAAACCAAGTGCCAAGTCGATTGATAGAAGAAGTTTCCAAATTTCTCGATGAGTGAGAAGATAGTTGAACAAGAAGCCAAAAGAAGAAGGAATACTTAGTCTAATGGAAGGTACAGAGTCTAGAGGAAGAAATGTGGATAGAAAAAAAAAGAGTATAAGAAGTTAAATACATGGTCGGAAGAGGAGAGCCAAGGGTGAAGCTCTTTCTCACCATGGGAGATTAGTGTAGCAGAATCTATCCCAAAGGCCAATCAATGAATATAAACAACAAGAAGAGTCATCTAGATGGAAGTTGACGACCTCCAGGTAAGAACCAGACAATGGGACTAGGAATTATAGTGGATGATTGGCCAAAGGGTTGGTCGAGTTGTGGGGAAATTCAATGGGATGAGGTTGATGACAAGAAATTGTGTCAGAAGGATCGATAAAACGTTGAACTGACAATGTAGATAAATAGTTGGGACAAACTGATTGGAAATTGAATGGAGATCAGTTTGAAGCTGATGCAAGAGTAGAGAAATTTAGAGGACAGGCAACGGGTGAAGGTGCCAACAATATTTAATCAAACCACAATAAAACAGATTTTGGAAATGAAAGAAATGAGGAAACATCCAGTTTAGAATCGTGATGATTGAAGAGGTCGAAAGAACGAATGACTAGATAAGTCGAGGCATAGAAAACCAAGTGGTTACACGAAGTAGTTAATACATGAATTATGGAGGTTGTTGGATTTTCTAGATGGGATGATACACCAAGAAGGTTGAAGGTGAATAATTAAATGCAAATGAGTTGTATTAGGAAGCATGCAGAGGTTTCTACAAGAATATTGAGCGATAATTTAAAGTGGTTATGGAGATTATAAATATTGAGCAAGTTCTAAATGAAAGGATCTGGATGGCCATATTCAGAATGAGCATTAAGAGGAAGAGATAGTCACCAACTATAACCTAACACAAGACCAACTGAAATAGAGCATTAAATATGAATTGTAAGCCATCCTTGTAAATTGATTTCTGAAAATTAATAGAAATGCAATATTGATGTCATTGATGGTGTGTCTGTTTGTATGGGTTTTCATCATGTTTTTGTTTGTGCATTCTGATCCATGTCCTTGTAAAGAAGGTCTCTTTGTATCATGTTGTTAGTAACCTCAACGCACATGTCATGTGATTATCCCATTTGATTCATTCCAAAAGATAGGTTTAGTGTGAACCCATGGGCAACTATTGAAGTCAAATTTCACTGTCATTCAATCCCATAATCGTTGTTATTTGATTCAGCTTCACATTCTACAACACATGTTTGACACCCTCTACATTGAACTCCCTTTGTATATTTATGCATCATAATCAATTTATGAATGATTTGCAAAAGATTTATTTTAATTCATAGTGTCAAGATGATTTTATCTCAAGGAATGCTAGTAAACAAAGAATCCATTTATAACAAATATCAGTGGACTATGTATTGATTAGGACATCAACCTTAATATGATAGTCACATTTCTTGTGTAAATACAACCAACTATGCTAATGACAGTACTTCAAAATGCACATACAAGGCATCCTAACGCTTTTTAGAATATACAAAGTTCTTCTAAAACCACACATTATTAATATGTTGCACTCAGCTAGAATTATACAAGTCACATCCATAGGAAATTGACGGAAACAAAAAATTCCACCAAGATATTTTGGCGGGCATCGTAAAAAAATGTCCACATAATGACTACTATAGGTGTCAAAAGATATTATTTAACTAAACTAAATGACAAAATGAATGGATAGATAGCTCAGATGGAGAGAATAAAACTATGAATCATATATATTTCCCAATTTAATGGATGCTTGCAAGAGAACCCCCATATTTCCCAAACTCACACATAGATACATATCCAAACTAGCACAATGTACATTGATAGCAACATGCCTGACAAGATCTGTAATGTTGATCAAGCATGGAACCCTAACCAAATTAGAAACTGAATTTAACATGGATGATCAATTTTAGTTACATGTAAATGACCTAAATGAAGTAGAACATATGCATGAACTACGACATTACATAAATTAGTGATAATATTGGAAATCTAGTTTTGCATACAATAATACCATGAACAAAACGATAATAGTGACTTATTATTGTTATGAACTACTCTTGTCCTACTATGTCCTACTGAAATTGAAAAACTTAGTCATAAAATATGCTATAAAAATATTTTATCATAAGGACAGCAAGCACAAAGAATTTTATCGCAAAATACCAAATGAATTGAATGGAACAATCTACTTCTTTATATAATTTTTTAAAATTTTAGAGGAAAACAACTTTCAAATAATAAAAAGAAATTTCCATGCGAAATAGAAATACAACACAACCAAAAATTCTCGCATTGCTTGCTTACAATTTGATATTTTATTGTCTTTCCATCAAATTCCACTGTACAAATTTTATGTACAAACACAATTACTAATACATAAGTTCACTACACAACAACCAAATTTAGACCATATCTGGAAAAGCCACGTAATTAAACCATATACAAGAAGAATGAAGTTGTTAAAATAAATCTACAATTGGGATCACTTACAAAATCAACGCCAATTGTACTAATGTAGCTCTATAGATAACAATCATCCTAAAGTTAATTTGAAGTAATCATTAGTATGACTGCCTTGAGTTGTAACTACCCTAGCTGAACATATTTAATTCCCATGTGATTGAACCAAAAAATAAATCACTACAGTGATGGATATTTTAATTTCTAAGGTTGTAGAACAAGATTTTCCAACAACTCAAGAAGACAAGATTTTTCAACACAAGAATCGTTAATTATCAAAATCTTAAACAAATAGTCACTACAAAGAATAGGTATGATAGGGTAACTTGTAAGTATAACTTCATTTTAGATCAAAATTCTGAACATATAATAGGGGCTAGTTTTTGCCAGTACATGTACCTAATGCATTGAAAAAGAATGATCTTCCAAAATACCTAGGCATCCTTGTCAAAATGCCTTACATTTCTAGTTAATATATAAATTAGAAAGGATTATTGCATGCTTTATTGCCCCCACTGATATTTCCTCCAAAAAATAAATCAACTTAATATTATGTGGATCTCGAGCTCTCAAATAACAAAAAATCATTAAAGCAATAGATTGCATTAATTTTCAAAGATTCCTTGGGAATGGGCCTGAATAAAGGATAAGATTGACGATATAATTTATAAATTCACCAAAATACTTACAAAAAGTATATACCGAGTGCTATAAATTCCAATTATTCATATGCGTTAAATGTACACAAATGACCTTCAAATCCAAAAGGAGTTATACAAAAAATGTATATTTAACCCCAAATTTTAACACAAATAGCTCATTGAAAATGCAAATCTTAGGTTTATGATACTTACTATTCATGATTGATAGTGGAAATTTTAAATCCTTTGAAAAGGTTTCCAAAATGATTAAAATCGACGCTCTAGTCCATTAATTTTTTAAAACATTAAGCTACAAAAGCCCAAATGGACTTGAATTATAGGGCTAGAGGGATTCAAATAATAGATAACAAGTCAATTTTGATTGATTTCACTCAATATTTGATTAAATCATTTCAAAGGAAGGGACCCAACTAATTTGAGAGTGAATGAATCTTTCTGCATGCATGAATTCAAAGAAATAAGGTAAAGGATGATAACTACCCTACAGGTATTTTTTTTAGAAGAGCTCCTTGAGCCCTACTCAACATTTGATGAAAAAAACTCCATTGGCTTCAAGACAAGTTATTCATGTCTCAGTCAGTAACTTGAAAGAATAAGTAAGTTCTAAACCTATTTATTTTCATGTCCATTATTTTTTGTTTTTAATTTCAAGGGATTTCACAATAAATTGTTTGTTGGCGGGGTCAACCATCACTCCCACCTCCACAAGCGGAATTGGAGGAAACAAATGTCTACTTACATATTGAATGGTGCGTTGAAGGTCGAAAAGGGTTACATAAAGGAGAAGGATATTATTTTGTCTGTCCACAATCACTTTTGGTTGATCATTATTATGAAATTAAGTTTAAGCATAGAAGTAACCAATGTGAATATTTAAGAGAAATAACATTAAGTTTTCCAATGACAACGATTAATGCTAATGTACAATTTTATTCCTTAATAGAACAATTTCATACTCTAATGTCTAATGTCCTATTATACTCCAATTTCAATTTATGTGATGTGGGGGTTTATTTTATTTCTTAGATTCAATTGTAAAATAGTTGCCACTCAAAGATTATTTTGTGAAAATTTCTAGGGCCACTAAAGGTTTTGAAAATATAAAATGAAAATACTATCATCTATCCATAGAATGGAATATAGAAGTGCGTTTTTTGTATTGGTCCCTCATAAAAGTAGCTTCCATGCAACTAGATTTAGGTCAAAAACAAGGTTCACATCAATAATAAGCCCACCTTTTTCCTTCAAGGGATTTTAGCATAAAAACTTGCTTTTGAAGTGGCATTTTATATCCTTTGGTTGGCTTCAACACCCTATGTTTTTTGTAATGGACTTTGATATAGTTTATTCTAGTAAATACATTGTTACTATTGCCAGGTATTTCTCCTCCTCCTAGATATACTTCCAAATTAGAAATTCATAATGCTTATGATGACATAGTTGGTATTACTAGAGTTTTTTATGGACAGGTTGAAAAGATGCATCATGAAAGGGTTGGTGTTGAAAGTTTGGGATCTAGATTAGCAATGGAAAAACTAGCAAAAAATAAAAAGTATTGATTCCCAATCTTCTCATACATTTATGTTATCCCTAGGTTTTATTCTTTCAATAATTTAAACTCCATATTCTCGACACATAATGACAAAGTATCATATATCCCCCTCCTTACTGGAATGCGAGGAGGATTTGGTGTGGATTGTAGGAAAGACTAAAAATTATACTATGATCTTTACTTAAACTTTAATGTAGTGCTAAAGGAATTATTGGTAGGCGTAGATTGAAGGGAAGACGTATTTTAGGGTTCAACCTTTATGCTTACACTTTTGTACATCCTTTTGTTTCTAGGAGTTGCCTTTGGTTCTCTCATATTCCTATTCTAAATGAAAACAAACAAGTGAAGTTTTTGGTCAATAATGATATGCGTGATTGTTTTGTCATGTTCAATTTTGCATTTACAACATTTTATCTCATTCAGGAGAATAATCATAAACATGCAGAAAACACAATTACAAATGAATCTTGGATTCCTTGTGTTGGGATTTTATTGTCTTTCCCCGTATTTACACTGTGTGTGTATAACCCCAAGTTGTATTATTCCTTACTTTTATGTAGGAGTTAATAGATAAAACTACATATTTGGAATCTTCTCTATCTTATAAATTATTAAATTATTGGAATATATAAATCATTCTATGGTCTATGCATGATTTCCATGGAGATTTTATAGACCTAATATATGTTGGTTTAGCAGCAAGTATGTTTATAAAAAATGACTACTTATAGAAGGGATTGGTATTGGGTTATTGTATATAACAAATATGGGTTTGGGTTGCTTTAAGAAAAAAAGTATGTACACACTTTTTGAAATATGACAACTTGCTATAGCTTTCCATGCTCTATTTCATCCTTGATAAAACGAGATCTTTCTCTCTTGTTCCATCAAGTAGTACTAGGGGTTCATGACTACTCTCTTACATGCATAGAATGGTAATAAACAAAGCACAATGATAAACCTTTAAGAAGTGAAAATATCATCTACTCCAACATACATGTTATCAAACATAGCTTCAGGAGATCTGATTGGCCTTTTAACTAGGTGTGCATCCATGGAATCAAATTTATTGAGAGTATCAATATCGACAATTATTCTCGTATTACAATGGAAACAATGGTCCAAACAACAAGATAGGTATTCCCATATTACAATGGAACAATTATTCGATGATGACGGAATAGGTTAAATTGGTGTGCATAAATACACACTAATGGGATAAGCCACGATATTTTATTAAATGATTGTGCTTATCACAATTAAATGTAATTATTTATTAATACTAAATATTAATATTAGTAATATACATTTAGGTATATTACAATATAGCTTAAATGGTGCACTTATATGCATAGTCTATATTGAGAACAATGCCCTTGAACATCTTGTAGTGCATCAAGGAGCACAATAACTATTTGCACTAAAAATCAATTATCAATGCACTCAATATGTTTAGGTGTACCATGGTAGTGCACTCTATATACACACAACAACTTTCTACACACAAAAATCACAAGATACATCAAAGATGATTTTTTTAATTTAAAAATGTGAAATTAACTGTTAAGATTATTGTGGAAATGTTAATTAATGGGCATAAAAGAAATTACTTGGCCTCATATCTTCCATGAAGTCATGGTGACTGTGGAAACCACAAATTGAATACAAGAGATTTTGAAAAATACAAACATGAAAGGAAATATGTTGTGGATGAAGATTCTTAATGAAAACCAACAATTTAAAAGTAAGGGAAAATGGAACACTTGTAGAGGGATAAAGAGCATCGATGTTTGAAGGTGCATTGATGGATGGTAAATTATATAAAACAATTTGGTGTTTTGTATATATATATATATATTAAAAATCTTGCTTTCCTCTACTAAAATCATAATAGGAAGAAGTTCCTCCACTAAAACTTCCCCAAAATCCTATTTTCCTTTTAGACTAATCTAGGGTATAGGTCTAGAAACTAGAGACTCATGCATTAACCATTGCTTCCAAGTATCATAGGTCATGCACATGGACCAAACCTCTAAACTCGTTATCTTGAAGGAACCATTGCCCTAAAAGGGATATTGGCACAATTTTAATTGTCAAGGGTGTTAAATATGAGCATTGTGGTCTAAGATATAGTTCGAGGTAAACAAAAGAATGTGCTTGGAAACAAAAAAATTCTCTTAGGGATTGTGAGCCATTCATATGACTCCATATTACTACACATACTATAAATAATTGTTCACTAATAAGATATATATGGGCCTATTATCAAGATTTGGGCACAATGCAGAGGGGTCTTCTAGTCTAAGGCATGGCTTGAGTGTAGGAACTAGGAACATTTTCACTACCCAACCTTCTAAGACTCATGGCCCTACATAGGGTACTAAACCACTACATATGTCATCCCAAAGAAATATTTGTCCTAGGAGAGTTGGATATGGACTTAATTCATATGTTGGTGGGAGAAGGGATGAGCATCAATGCCGACATGTTGTTGTAAATGTAACTTCGAAAGATATTTATTTGTATTTTATATTTATATTATTATTGTATTTTACGTGTACCTCCAACGGAGATGTTTCTCCGTCGTCCAAGGTTGTCATTATTATGCTTGGTCATGCAAGGTCATTGAGGTAAAACCTCCATTGTAAGTCGGGGCTATAGCACCCCAAAAGAATAAATGTAAAAGGTATTATTGAGTCTCCCTAGGACAGGTCGGCCTAGTCAATTTAGTCAACCCAACCTAATTAGGAAAAAGGTCACCCAAACATAAAGTATAAATAGAGAGCTTGATCTCTCCTTTGGACACATCACTCACTCACTCAAGTTCGCATAATCAAGAGAGAGAAGACAAGTTCGCTAGAGGAGAAAGAGAGAGAGCTACAAAAGACTTCCTATTTTTGGGTTTCCATTTTGTGATATTGTATTAGTGATGGATCTATCTGTGAGGAAGTTGCGGTGTTTTATCCTTTTTGGTTTCCCCGAGGAAAATTATTGTGTCTATTGTGTTTTGTTGTGCATCTTATTCTTTCAATTAAATATCCTAATTAAATTAAAGTGCAAACTCTAACATGGTATCAGAGCTAATCTTTAAAAAAAGGAATTATGCAGCAACAATAAACTAGGGATTCCTAGTTCAAGGTCTTCTCTCCACAGATCATCAGAAAAAGAGGTATAGGATAATTCTCCTTAGGAGGGTGCATCTTTTGGAAGAATCAGAATCAAGTTTGAAGAATTTTCATTTTTGACCAAGACACTAGTACCGGGAGAAAACTAGGGCATCAAGATTTTGGGGTTTTCCTCCATCAATTTGGAAAGAGGAATACAATGGACAAATCACCTTAAAGAGACGCATCTTCTTGTCCAATCATAAGTTTAAAATTAATGCTTTGGGAAATTAGAGTTTCTCTAATAAACCCTAGGACAACCAGCTCTAGCACCAGGTTGGGCATCTCAAATTGGTAAGACCTAAAATATCTATTATTTCCATTTGAGGTTCTCATTTCAAAATGACTCACCATGCCAAGCTTGAGGACAATCTTGAGGGAGATGACAACTTCTGAGAATGGAAGTATAAGATCTCTATTTTCCTTGAAGAAAATAATTTGGACAAATATATTAGTGAGGAAGCTCCAGCACCAGAGGGAGATGAAGCAAAGGCTATCCACAAGAAGAACTTGGTCAAGGCCAAGAGAATTATTGCAGCTTCCATTAAAGATCATAGCATTCCCCATGTGTCATCTTTGAAGATACCCAAGAGATGTTTGATGCTTTGATGAATTTATTCGAAGGGAAGAACATCAATCGGAAGATGACATTAAGGAACCACCTTAAGAATGTGAAGATCCTAAACTCATACACCATGCAATCCTAGTTCACAAGGGTATCTCAAATCAAGGAACAACTTGAAGCAGTTGAAGAAAAGGTAGAATAAGGAGAGATCATTATGACCACCTTGAATGGTCTCCCAAGATCATGGAACTCATTGATTCAAGGAATATATGCCAGGAAGAAGTTGATCACTTTCAACAGACTAGGGGAAGAATGCATTCAAGAAGAAGCTCATCTAATAACAAGAGAATAGAAAATGGGAGCAAATGATGATCAAACTCTCACAACTCATACTAGAATAAATCACAAGAAGAGGGAGGACCACCATCACAGAAGACAAAGGAGACCCACAAGAGATCTATCCATTGTTATATTTTACACATGCGATGAGAAGAGACACTACTCTGGAAATTGTCCCAAAAACAAAGGATCCTCCAATAAGAGGACTGATAAGAAAAGACATCATGCTCATACTACTGAAGATGATGAACCATAAAGGAAAAGAACCAGAAAAGAAAGAGATGATTCTTCAAGTGATGAAGAATATGTATTAATATTAGCACTCATAGGAACATTCACACATAGGAGCAATGATTGGATTGTATATAGTGGAGCATCCAAGCACATGATAGGATACAAAGAATCATTCGTCCATCCATCTGAGCACGAGCCAACTCACAAGGTGAAATTTGGGATGACTACCAATGCCCCATAAAAAGAAGTGGAAAATATTCCTACAAGATAGACTTCGACAAATATTTGAAGATGATATATGTTCTATATGTTCCAGGATTAAAGAAAAATATTCTCTCCATCTCAGCTCTAGATGCAAAAGGAATGAGGGTTTCATTTTTTGATAGTGAAGTCCTATGGTGGCCAAAAGGAAAGACAATAGATGATACAATAGTAATTGGAGAGAAAGAGGGAGGCTTGTACAATTTGAAGGGACAACTTGAACAAGCATTGGTTCATAACTCTATGCAACCAAGTGAACTATGACATAGAAGGATTTCACATGTGCACTATAGAGCACTACCTATTGCAAGCAAAGTAGTTTAAGGACTTCTAGAAATCCAGACAAGACATGAAAGCATTTGCAAGGGATGTGCGCAAGGAAAGAAGGTAAAGAAAACGTTTCCTAGTAGTGAAAGTAATGCAAAAGGAATATTGGAGATAATCCACTCATATGTATGTAGTACCATGTCATCTGTCTCACTAAGAGGGTATGTATATTATGTTTCTTTTATAGATGAATTTTTCCGTAAGACTTGGATTTATTACTTGAAAAGTAAAGATGAGGCATTTAGCAAGTTCAAGGAATTGAAAGCCCTGGTAGAAAAGCAAATTGAGAAGAATATCAAGACCCTATGATCAGATAATGGTGAAGGATTCACTTCAAAATAATTCAAGGATCTTTGCAGAGAATATGGGATTAAGAGGGAGTTGAGCACTCCCTACAATCCTCAACAGAATGTTGTTGCAGAACGAAAGAATATAATGATAATGGAAGCAACAAACACAATGCTACATGACTAGGATCTTCCGATGCACTTATGGGAAGAAGCAACAAGGACAGTTGTGTATTTAAAAATCCATACACCTCACAGAGTATTAAGAAATAAGACTCCTGAAGAAGCTTTCTCAGGTGAGAAACTAGAATTCAGCCATCTTAGGATATTTGGTTGCTTAGTGTACATACACATCCCAAAGGAAAAGAGAACCAAGATAGATCCTTCAGGAATTAATGGAATATTTGTGGGATACAACGACACTTCAAAATACTACTGAATATACTTCCCAGGATTCAAGAAGATCAACATCAGAAGAGACATAACCTTCGATGAAGACTCATCATACATCAAATGAAGAAAACTACCTACTGAAGATATTCAAGAACTTGAAACAACCAAATTCGGAGAAAAAACAATGGAAAAATCAACTCTAGAAGATCATTAAGACAACGACATGGGAGAACCACAAGAACCTGTAGAACTACCTCGTGAGAATAAACCCCACAAAATAAGTTCATCATGGGAACGAGAAGTAATACAAGATGCAAAGAAGTATGGCGCCCCATATGGGATGCACAAAGAAACCAAGAGACCTAGACCATACTCCATCTATGTGGCCCTGCTATGTGACATCATTGATAAAGAACCTTCCAACTATGAAGAAGGAGCATAAAATAAAGAATAGGAGGATGCCATGATCGAGGAGTACCAGTCGATTATGAAGAATGATGTCTGGGAGATAGTTCTAAGATGAGAAGGGAAGTCTGTTGTAACCTCGAAGTGGATCTACAAGATCAAGCATGCTATAGATGGTAGCATTGAAAAAAACAACGCAAGATTTGTGGCACGTGGATTCTCCCAAAAAGAATGCATAGACTATGAGGAGACATTTGCACATGTATGAGGATATACTTCTATTATATATATACTTGCATTGGTTGTAGTAATGAAATGGAAGGTACACCAGATGGACGTCAAGATAACATTCTTGAATGGTGTAGTTGAAGAGGAAGTGTACGTGGAGGAGCCATTGGGATTTGAGACACATTACAGATAGACTCATGTGTGCAAGTTAAAGAAAGCCTTGTACAGATTGAAGCAGGCACCCAAGACGTGGTACGACAGGATGGACAAATTCCTGATGAGCTTAGGATTTACTAAGAGTGAAGCATATTCCAACCTTTACTTCAAGGTTGAAGGCAGAAAACCAATGATACTTTTGCTATTTGTAGATGGCATGTGTGTGACAGCTGAGGATGAGCTCATTGCAGATGCAAAGAGGAGGATTTCCGTAGAGTTCAAGATGAAGGACCTAGGGATGATGCATTACTTCTTAGGCATGGAGGTATGGCAGAGTGTAGATGGGATCTTCCTTAGTCAAGGAAAGTATGCAGTGGATATTCTGAAGAGGTTCAGAATGATGGGCTGTAAGGCAATGGACACACCAATGGCATCAAACTTGAAGCTACTATGTGGTGCTTCATCAGAGACAGTTGATTTCGTGATGTATAGACAGATTATTGGTTCATTGATGTACCTAACGAACACAAGGCCAGACATATGCTTTGTTGTGAACACCATGATCCAGTTCCTAACGGATCTGAGACATGTTAACTTGATTGCTACAAAGCATATATTGAGGTACTCAAAGGGTAAAGTTGATTATGGGCTCAAGTATGAAGTGAAAAAGATGATTAGCCTGCATGGTTGTGTTGGCTTGGATTGGAAAGGAAGTGACACAGATAGGAATGACACTTCAGGATGATGCTTTAGTTTGGGATATGGTATGATCTCCTGGTTCAGCAGCAAGCAGTCATGTGTGGCGTTGAGTACAATCGAAGCAGAGTATGTTGCATATTATTCGGCTAGTTGTGACGCAGTATGGCTTCGGAATCTACTGTCATATTTGTTTGATCTTATGTTAGAGGCGACTTGTATCTTTTGGAACAACCAGAGTTGCATTAATTTGTTGGAGAACCCATTGTTCCATTACAAGTCGAACCATATTGAGATCAAGTCTCACTATATCCGGGATATGGTGCAGAGAGGAGAAAGGAAGCTCCAGTATGTGGCGACAAACGAGCAGATAGTCGATGAGTTGACCAAGACGTTATCTAGAGTGAAATTTGATCAACAAAATGAGGATTACGATAGCAGCGACGATAATGATCAACAAAATGAGGATTACGCTAGCAGCGACGATAATGATCCAGCGATGATGACGTTTCCAGTGTTGATGACTGTGGCGAGAGAATACCTTCCTAGTTAAGAGGTAGTGTTGTTGTAAATGTAACTTCGAAAGATATTCATTTGTATTTTATATTTATATTATTATTGTATTTTGCTTGTACCTCCTTGAACAGAGATGTTTTTCCTTTGTCTAAGGATGTCATTATTATGTTTGGTCATGCAAGGCCGTTGAGGTAAAACCTTCATTGTAAGTCAAGGCAATAGCACCCTAAAAAAATAAATGTAAAAGGTATTATCGAGTCTCCCTAGGACAGGTCGACCCAGTCAAGTTAGTCAAGCCAACCTAATTAAGAAAAAGGTCACCCAAACATAAAGTATAAATAGAGAGATTTCTCTCTCATTTGGACACACCACTCACTCACTCAAGTTCGCATAAGCAAGAGAGAGAAGACAAGATCGTTAGAGGAGAAAGAGAGAGAGTTGCAGAAGACTTCCTATTTTTGGGTTTTCCATTTTGTGATATTGTATTAATGACAAATCTATCTTTAAGGAAGTTGCGAGGTTTTGTGTCTATTGTGTTCAATGATGTGCTTGTTATTCTTTCAATTAAAAATCCTAACTAAATTAAAATGAAAATTCTAAGACAATTGGTTAAGTACAAAAAGTATAAACTTAGCACTAAAATGATTCTCTTAAGAAATTATAATGTCACAAGGAAGAAATCCAAAATTAAAATATTTGAGAAAAAAAAATCAATACAATATAACCCAAAACCTACACATACGATATTAAACCAAGACCTCAAAACTAATATATATATA
>LPNX010259311.1:0-21213 GCA_001517045.1 Pseudotsuga menziesii
CTCTTTCTATATACCCATGAGAGACTTTCCATATTTGTGTATAACAGCTTTTAGGATTGCAAGGTTTCCACTGGATTCTATCTTGTATGATAGTATGTGGTTGGCATGTAATCAAACACATCAACCTCTCTATGTATCTTGACGTTTTTAGAGCCTATTGTGAACTCCATTGTCTTGACCTTGACCAAAATGTACCCTTCAGTCAAGGGAAAATATTTCTTAAGCATTGGAAGCTTCTATACCTTATTTTAATACTTGGATTAGGAAGTCACATCAAAACTATAAGGTGTTTATTAATGTCCTTGGAGGACCAACTTCGATATTTCGGGTAGAGGCAAGGGATTTAGCGTGTTTGTTTATGTATTTTGGGGAAGACGTGAATTCTACTTGATTTTTTTTTAGTTGTATGCAACATTGCAATATACTTGGAAAACTTTGCATGTGTGAATTTTAGTTTGGATTTGCAAGGATGCTTGTTAATATATATGCAAATAGTGAAACTGATTTGGTTTTTATGAGTAAATTGGGGTTTAGGTTTCCATTGGGAATGTAAATTTATTTTAGGGAATGTAAATTTATTTCAGGGAATATAAATTAAACAACTTATGGTTCAATTCATATTAGGGCATATAAATTATTTAAAATAGTGAAACTAGCACGACAGGATTTGTTGCAAATACCTCAAAATGGAGAGATTGATCCCCAAGGTGGAAATTGTATGCCTTTCTCACCCAAATCACGTTCACCCTTGAATGTTTTGGTTGGCCCAAAAATGTTGCAATTCGTTGTTGTGGAGAAAATGACAGGCACGACCCGTTTTGAGCATAAATCATATTTTACAAAACGCATGTGCGTTTTTGAGAACATAACATGTGTGTGTTTTAAAGAAACATAACACATGCGTGTTTTCCTTAACTATCCTAATTGGCAAGTAGGTTGAAAGGATTTGGACTAAACTTGGCAAGGTCGACATTGCTTGGGATAATTTTTGTTTTATGGATCTTGAATCATTGGCTTTAATCTACCATTGCATCTAAAAGTTCCCTCAACTTTGTGTACTCTACCATATGATCATTGGTACAATGTAACTTGGAAAAAATTCATAGGAAATAACATTTAAACCCAATCCATAATTGAAAAGGAAAATTTTAACATAATAACAATGCCTAGACTATAGGTCAATAGGCTACCCAAATGATATTGTACTTGCTTGTAATCTAGGATATTCAAATGTAAGCCTACAAGCCTATAGGTTAGGAATCTTATTGAGAATCCTAGTAACTAGTAGAGTAAATTCCTATAGGTTGGGATACCCACATAGAACCCTATTTTCTTAGAGGCTAAATGGTAGCCTACAGGCCTGTGAGATAGGCCTTAACTAACCCTTTGAGATACCAAGGGGATTTCTTAAAATATACTATAAATTTTTATTCAATCCACTATATGTTGATACTTTCTCTGATAAATAATACATATTAGGAGTAAAAGCTCTTAATTTTTGGTGGACACATCCATTAACTCACATAAGGGACCTAAGTCCTCTTTTGGTAATAGAGTAAAAGGGTGCATGATATGAAAATAGGTTGGCATATGAATTTCCACACTAATATTAGTTAAGGTTGATAGGAAATAAGAATCATGGATGAAATTTTTAGGACAATAATGATTGAATAAATTTGCTAAAGAAGAATATGATCTAAAAGTATGACTAGACTATTTTGATGGGTAAGTGTTACGAAGAGAAATTCCTATGGCTTGGGGTACCACAACAGACAGCTTGACTCCAGAAATCAATCCTTTCCAATATGCAATAGAAATTAAATGTCTAACACTAAAGGATCAAACCTCGTACCTTATTCTGAACGGTTGAAGTAGATCCCTGTTGAGCTTTCCAACTTCGGCTTGAATTGATAAATTACTTCCTCAACAACAAGTAAACAATACAAGCATACTATATATCATGGTGTTATATCTTTTCTAGAATATATAATCAACAATGTATAAGCATTTGAAATAATCCCATGGATAATATATTCATTCAAACACACATTATTGGACAGGAAAATATATTTCTATTAACATAAATCAGAGATTACAATGGATACAACCTCTAACAACACGTCTGGGAACCGGAGAAACTGAATCCCCCACTTGGGCCTCCACCACCTCAATCCTCCATCTCTCGATAGCAAGCTCACAAGAAAAAGGCAAGCTTTGGAAGAACACACTAGTGCTCCAAGGGACAAAGGGATGCAGACTCAAGCATAATTTCTGCCAACAATGGACTATAGTTTCTTTGCTCTCAATTCTCTCATATGCCTTCAACGTACCATAGAGTTCCTTATATAGCTTTTCAAAGGGGTAATGAAAGGTCAAATCCGAATGATCTCAAGGCATAAGGAAGGACAGGAGTCAAGTGAGTTGGATCCACGTCAAGGAAAACTCCAAAACGATTTGGATTTTGTACACATCTCGATGTACGCGGTTTTAGTGGTGAAACCCGCGTATGTATGTGATTATAGGTTTAAAAATCACGTCTATCATTTTTCACATGTTTTTAGGGATGATCAAGGAAACATCAAAGGACAAAAAATGGTCCAAGGTGTCTAAGGAGTCTGCAGCGGGACTGGGGAAGGCCATTGATCTGATCCTGGGGGCGATCCCAGAAAGTCATCGAACCCGCTCGAAATAATCGGGACCAATAGGATCATTTTTCTAACGTTAGTGCAAGTGAACATGAGCATAATATAAGTGTGTAACATAGAATCATCCACATGAAAATGAAAAATCATTGAAGCACATTAGGGACACGATTTGATTACGGAGTTCACCAGATCTCCTGGCTACGTCTCCGGGCCTACTCCAAAATAGAGTGACCAATCCATTGCAAAGATGCACAAATACATAAGATACATCACAAAGGATTCACATGCAGAGTCTTCATCATCTGTTCGTATCTACCACCACACCATAACTGCCTCTAATGGGTCACATAAGTGCACAAGCTATAGGACTCAATCGAAGACTGCAGAAATCAAGCAAGCAAATGCCTGCCTTCTTTGTCTCGAGAAGTTTCCAAGCTTGGACATGAAGATAATTTCCAAATGTAGCCAATCACACTCTTTCAACTGACTCTATGGGCCACAAACCTCGAGCGGATCAAAGACTTGCATAATGTTGCAAATCCCACTCTTTCAACTAACTCTGCGAGCCACAAACCTCGAGCTACACCACACGATCTTCTGCAAGATAGTCTCAATAGACGACAATATGTTTACATGACAAGTGCATCAATAAAACCAAAGTCACACTCTTAGCAACCAATCGCTTCACCTTTGTCCTTCGGGATGAGAGTGTAGATGGTCGCTACTTTCCTTCAAATGCAAATTGAAATGTTGCCTCCTCGAACTGACTCTACTTCTTTGTCTCCTACACTGGATCACCTTCGGACATGATGGAGCCATGCTTGCTCTCTGAGCTGGAACTACAAGGTTGGAGCCTATCCATGAGCTTCTCCAATGGAGAACCCCTATGGGGCCTCTCAAATGTTTGCTTCCTCTATGGGCTACATCTCTCCAAACTTGAGTTCCCTTCAAATGCACATGACAAGTTCTTAAATAGGAGAAGCTACTCTTGGTGGCATGATACACGTGATTCTCCAAATTGGGATTAGTTACAAATTGGTTTGGATTTTAAGAACATAAACCAAAAAAATGGTTCATGCCCACATGCCCATGGGTTTTCACATTTAGTTACTTCCCCATAATGACATTTACAAAATCCAACAATAATCCATTACATAACAAAATCCCTTTTTTAAATAGCATGTTGGTTTTTCAACCATAAACCAACTTGTTACAACTTATTTACAAATATGACATGTTTGTTTTTTGGTTACAACCATGCATTAACTTCATAACAACTCAAGGAATAAATAAATGAGTAATATGTGAGTAATTTTTCCACTCACTTCAAATATTAATCATTTTACAATTTCTCATGAGTAAATGCATGAATGTCCTAAAACTCATTTCAAGCACAAATGCATGCATGCTAGTCATCATGCCACTTCATCATGCCATGTCACCATGCCACATCATCATGCCATGTCATCATACCACATCATCATGCCATTTAGCATGCCACATCATCATGCCATGTCAGAAAAATGTACTTTTGACTACCACATGGCAGCTTGAGAGAGTGCCACATGGCACTTCAGCCAAATTTTCCCTGTTCGGGCCAAACTTCAAAACGCAATATCTTTTGCATCTGGAGTCCCTTTGCACCATTGGAATCAGCTTGACGAGCTCTTCGACATGGTACTATTTTTGTTGCAATATGATGATTTTGAAAATTGGCCTTTTTAGATCCTCTCGGATCATTCCTCCCCACTCAAAAGGCTTTTGGTCCCCAAAAGCTTCTTGCAGGTATGCTCATCTACTTCTTGCTTCATTGGTGCCTGCACAAACTGCTTCCAATTCCTGGATTTTCGCACACTGCAAAATTTTGCTCATAACAATCCACAACCTAGAACACTTGTCATCTTACTCTGATACCACTTGATCTGATCCCGAGGGCGAGCCCAAAAAGTCATGAACCTGCTCGAAACAATCGGGACCGATAGGATCATTTTTCTGACGTTAGTGCAAGTGAACATGAGCATAATATAAGTGTGTAACATAGAATCATCCACATGAAAATGAAAAATCATTCAAGCACATTAGGGACATGATTTGATTACGGAGTTCGCCAGATCTCCTGGCTACGTCTCTGGGCCTACTCCAAAATAGAGTGACCAATCCATTGCAAAGATGCACAAATACATAAGATACATCACAATGGATTCACCTACAGAGTGTTCATCATCTGTTCATCTCTACCGCCACACCATAACTGCCTCTGATGGGTCACATAAGTGCACAAGCTATAGGACTCAGTCGAAGACTGCATAAATCAAGCAAGCAAATGCCTGCCTCCTTTTTTCTTGAGAAGTTGCCAAACTTGGACATGAAGATAATTTCCCAATGTAGCCAATCACACTCTTTCAACTAAATCTACGAGCCACGAACCTCGAGCGGATCAAAGACTTGCATAATGTTGCAAATCGCGCTCTTTCAACTGACTCTACGAGCCACGAACCTCAAGCTATGCCACACGATCTTCTGCAGGATAGTCTCAATACATGACAATATGTTTGCATGACAAGTGCATCAATAAAACCAAAGTCACACTCTTACCAACCAATCCCTTCACCTTTGTCCTTCGGCATGAGAGTGTAGATGGTCGCTACTTGCCTTCAAATGCAAATTGAAATGTTTCCTCCTTGAACTGACTCTGCTTCTTTGTCTCCTACGCTGGATCACCTTCAGACATGATGGAGCCATGCTTGTTCTCTGAGCTTGAACTACAAGGTTGGAGCCTCTCCATGAGCTTCTCCAATGGAGACCCCCAATGGGGCCTCTCAGATGCGTGCTTCCTCTATGGGCTACATCTCTCAAAACTTGAGTTCCCTTCAAATGCACATGACAAGTGCTTAAATAGGAGAAGCTACTCTTAGTGGCATGATACATGTGATTCTCCAAATTGGGATTAGTTACAAATTGGTTTGGCTTTTAAGAACATAAACCAAAAATATGGTTCATGCCCACATGCCCATGGGTTTTCACATTTAGTTACTTCCCCATAATGACATTTACAAAATCCAACAATAATCCATTACATAACAAAATCTCTTTTTTAAATAGCATGTTGATTTTTCAACCATAAACCAACTTGTTACAACTTCTTTACAAATATGGCATGTTTGTTTTTTGGTTACAACCATGCATTAACTTCATAACAACTCAAGGAATAAAATAAATGAGTAATATGTGAGT
Organism: Pseudotsuga menziesii; assembly: GCA_001517045.1. Lineage (NCBI taxonomy): Eukaryota > Viridiplantae > Streptophyta > Pinopsida > Pinales > Pinaceae > Pseudotsuga > Pseudotsuga menziesii. Next base: position 5,880 of record LPNX010259311.1, read on the forward strand.
AATTTTCCCACTCACTTCAAATATTAATCATTTTATAATTTCTCATGAGTAAATGCATAAATGTCCTAAAACGCATTTCAAGCACAAATGCATGCATGCTAGTCATCATGCCGCTTCATCATGCCATGTCACCATGCCACATCATCATGCCATGTCATCATGCCACATCAGCATGCCATGTCATCCTACCACATAATCATGCCATTTAGCATGCCACATCATCATTCCATGTCATCAAAATTCACTTTTACTACCACGTGGCAGCTTGAGAGAGTTCCACGTGGCACTTCAGCCAAAATTTCCCTGTTGGGGCCAAACTTCAAAACGCAATATCTTTTGCATCCGGAGTCCGTTTGACATGCCGTTTGAACCATTGGAATCAGCTTGATGAGATCTTAGACATGGTTCTATTTTGCTTGCAATATGATGATTTTGAAAATTGTCCTTTTTAGATCCTCCCGAATCAGCCATACAAAGTGTGATTCACCTGGAGTGGTAAAATCAGCTATAACAGATGCCCCCTAATGTGTGAGGTCAGAGGGGTCATACGATGGCCGAAATACATTATAAGTCCATCCCAGAAGTGGAGTGATGAAGGATCCCAAATGGAAGACCAGCCACCCAATCGGCATAGTACAATAATACAACTCTGCATATAACTGCAAATACATATAGCAGTCCCGGATACATAAGAGTACAATGGCCATGAATATGCATGATACAAGATATCTCATAAGTGGTCATCACCACGTACAATATACATAGATCAGAATCTCCATGATGAAGATATGAAAAGGACCATGTTCTCCATAATGGCTAAAGATATATAATAGATCAAGATCTCCATAATGGTTGGAAATGTCTAACATATACTGGAATCAAGTCACGGGAGCTGAAATCTCATGAACAATGGCACAATCAAGGAGGTAGCATATAAGGGATACCGCCAATATGGAAATTCTTCTACACACACCGCTACGAGTACATGTCCTACTATGCGAATAGAGGTGTCGAGGTCAAACATAGTAGTCCATTGTCTGATTACCAGTCATTAATGTATACCGTTAACAGACGTGCGATCACCCACCGATAATGAAAATGGGAATCAAGGTACTAGAGTGCAAACTAAAAAGTGTGAATAAATGTGTTGAGGTCGAACACTTGAGAGGATCCATCGATCAAGGGTCATTGATGTATTCCCAAAGACTGTTGATGGTGAGAGAACCTGCCACTGATGACTGCAAGTCTCAAGGCACTCAAAATGACTCTAGATTCCAATCCCAGAATAAATGATTTGAATTCAATGGGATGAAATCCGCAATAAGGAGGGAATTAAGGCATTCCCCATCATCCAACATGAGGTACTCAGCAAATCTGTATAATGTGGAAGGACTTGATCATAAGGTGCACGAACTAGTAAATGTACTGGGAATGGCCGACATGCAAAGTCAAGATAACTGAGGAATGGCAGAATGAGGCTTCAACTTCCTTCGAACAAGAGTATAATGACGTATGGTGACTGAATGAAGGAAGAATAGACTCGATATACAAACTGGGACATCTCTGCGACACAGGAGGCATTGAGAGAGGCTCCATAGGGACTAGAAGCTTAACCAGTCAGTGGCGATAAACTTAGATAAACGAGTACAGATCCTAAATTCAAACTATAACCCAACTAATGGATGTGATATACAGTGCTCTGTTCGAAGGTGACACGACTCGACAACAACCAGAGATAACATCTTTCCTTGTCCGGCTTTTTGGTTTTTTGATTTTTTCTTGGACTTTTTCAGTTATTTAAATAGCTTGAAAAAGAATAAAATGGCTTTATAGTTACAGACTATGAGGAGAAAAGTGTCATAAAGGCAAACAAAATAGTTCCAAGAAGTGGAACATACCTATGCTCAATGCAAGGATACATGTGTAGGATATCGACACTTGGGGGAAAATCCCCTCTCGGTAAAAGGGAAACAAGCTGCGAAGGATATAAAAGATGGCTCTGCATGGCTAGACATGAGACAAGCTTGGGCTATATGGCTAAAATGCAATGTCAAGGGAGCCGGCATAAAGCTCAATAAGGCAGGAAAAGCTCATGATAATGCATTCACAACTTGACATGAGGGAGTCCCGAGGGAAATAGGCTAGCAAAAGATCAAAAGGAGTATGAGGCTCTTGTGAAATGTCATGGCAATACTATACAACAGACTCCCACACCCTAAAGGAGAAAAATTCGGCATGGGAACCAAATACAAATAAGGTGCTAACTAGGGTACCCATGTAAGGTGAAGCTCTACCACTCATATCATGCCACTTCTAAAACAACAAGAAGGTTCAGTGACATAAAAGAGTGGGTTCGTACCTAAGGTCATGATGAAATGGTCATAAGGTCATGCAAAATGAAAACGGTGGTGGAACCTAACCTATATGCCAGTTCAAACTTGATACCTGAGAGCAGCATGAACGGGTCAATCCAACGGCTGAAATGGTACTGAAAAAGGTCCTCTACATCATGAATTATATCAAAAACGGTCCAAAATGGTTAGAAACTGTTGAAACTATAGGAAAAGGGGTAAAAATTTTCAAATATTTGAAAATTTTCTATAAATAGTAAACAATTAAAAATATTATAGAACATTTGGAACTTTTACCCATTTCAGCTCAGATTTTCCACAGTGAATTCCAGGAGACCCAACCAGCAGAATCCACTACCGTTTCTTCTAGGTATTTACCCATGCTCTTCTCTTTCATTTTGATTCAATTTTTGTGAAATTCCATGGTCAATTAATCTTTCTAGGCCAAACTAAAATGGGCACTGCGGCCACGGGGACTTCACATAATGAACCTCTCACATAGCACGTGCGATCGTGGGATATTAAAGAATACCCTTAATTTCGAGAGATATTGACCCAAACACTTTTTGTTGAAACCCCTTCCCAATACTTAAAACCTCCTCCCCACCCCTTTTTATACCTCAATCCTTATAAACCACCCTACCCACCCCGACCTTAAACCCCTCATCCCCCCAATACCTGCAATATATTGGTTCATTTTTTCATAATTTTAAAACCCACAATATGAACTAACGTGATAGGATATTGGCCAACAAGTGAAGCCCCTGTGACTGTGGCCCACACGGAAATTGAGGGTTTTTCCACGTATAGGGCTGGATATACGTGGAAAATGCCCCCAAACCCGCGTACATATGCATCTGTTTTGATAACAGTCGCATATGAGGCCGCACATAAGGTTTTTTCAATAATCTAACGGGCAAATTGGCAATTTCTTGTGCAGGATGGTCCTAGAGTGGAGAGAGCGTGAACATGGTGAGGTAGAGGAAGCAATAAGGGCCGATCTAATGGCTCAACAAGCTTTATGTGCCTGTGGACTCTACAAGTTTTGGTGTCTTGGTGGTTTGAGGGCCAAACCAAGACTATTACAGATGTTGGTGGATTACTAGGATCTAGACTCGGAGTCCTTCCAGATAGATGGGATGTCCCTCACTTTAGAGGTGGAGGACATATACTTCATTACAGGGCTTTCTAGACGAGGGGAAGTAGTGAACCTTCATTCTCGTGGTGGGCCAGGAGGTGGCCTGACTATCAATGAGTAGATTGCGGTGTACGACTATCCAGACATAGAGAAGGTGGGGAGTCAGGTCCCTACCAATGCTATACAGCTGCTAGGCCTAAAGGCCATACTATTCAGCATTGGGTAGGATAGGAGGCTTGGCATCACTCCACCATGCCTCACGGCCTCTGATGTTCTATGTAGTGGAGTGCATGAGACCCACGATTTATGACTGGAGCACTACACTACTGAGCAACATGAAACATCAGCTTAGTGAGTGTAAGGCAGGAAGAGTGCGGAACTTCGGGTTCAGCAGTATACTGAGCACGTTTTTCTTCGAGCGTGTTCTAGGATTGAGCCCTAGAGTGGACATTCCTCTTCATGAGGTTCAAGATCCGGCCCAATGGCATTAGGTAGATGCGACGGGTACACTGCGGGGTGGTAGGGTGGCCAAACCCTATCCAGCTGACTTCTTTCCATGGTGGTGACGACAGATAGTTGCCATTGATGACTACACCTATGCGGGGATAGATTTTCGGGGGGACCCGGACATGCTGCTACCACCAGGATTGTCATATGGTGACATAGGTAACGAATCTCGACCCTTTCTTTTTTTTTAAATTTTTTGAGTTATTTAATTTTTTTGGTGTTTTCTTGATTATATGGAATCAAAAAGACATATTTTTGCGTGACAATACATAGTGACATCTACCATTTGTGTGCAGATGTGGGACCACGGTGGCCAGAGGGCTTCCCTGGTCATAGACGGAGGGGAAGAGGAGAGGATATCATGGGTGTGGATGCGGATTGGACGCTCTAGATCATTCATACCAATTTTGTCAAGTTGACACATAGGGTTTCCATGGCGCAAGTCGAGGACTTGCCTGAGGCTATGCAGCGACAGGTGGTGGGTATACCACGCGCATGGGTGGGATTATTTCGACGGCTAGCTAGAGTCGTATTGAACTTCCATGATCACAACCCTCCTCCTCCTCCACAGGACTAGACACTTGGGAGTGTATACATTTTTTACTATCGTGTATTATATGTTGGTGGCTCGAGAGCCCCAATTTTGTATCATGACACTATGTATTATCACATTTTTATGTTATATAAAGAATTTTATGGTGATTGGTTTATTTATTTACATGTGTAAAAATTGTGTTTGTGATGAATTTACTGTGAATGAAACAAATGCCATTCTAACACGTAGTTAGCATATGATTCAGCAACTTGATTATTATTTCTTGGAATGTGTATGTATGTTATATTGTCAAATTGTCGTTCTAATAATCTCACATGTAAGAATCTTCTTAATAACTTTGGATCTCTAAGATGGTACAAACCATTAAGTTGTGACACTACTAACTTTGAATCAAGATGTACCTTAAGAGAGAGAACGCCATGTGAAATGGCATCCCGTAGAAGCTCAATAATGGCACTATATTCAGCAACATTGTTGGAAGATGGCCACAGACATACGCCTCCTGAAGACAGTGCCTGACCCATAGGAGTGTAAATAACCCAAGCAGCAGAGGCTGAGTGTTGAGTGTGACGGCTCGCACCATCCATGAATCCTATGTAGGTGGAAGATTCCATTGACATCTGCCAAAAGAAACGAAAACTCATCACAAACCCGATCACAATAAGAAAAATACCTAACTATGCAAAACTATACACTAATATACAATAAGTAGCCTTGTCTGGAAATTATGCATAGTATTTCTTGAGATAGAGTCCATTTCTAGGCTCTGCTAAGGTCGTTCCTTTGTAATCCACTAACTCATAAGCACCCTTCTCTAACACACGTTTGACCACGTAAGGGCCCCGCCACATAGGATTAAATTTCCTTGCCCCCAAGGGTTCTTTTAGTTGATCCCACAAAAGGACCAAGTCTCCTTCACTAAACCTCCTTGGACGGACAGACTTATCGTACAGGACCTTTACGCGATGTTTATTTGCCTCTACAGCCACCAAGGCATCCTGACGTTGCTCATCAAGTTGCTCAAGGTGAAACAAACGCTCCTCCAATGGTGAAGTGTCCAGTAAGAGTTCTACAACTAGCTTCAAAGAAGGGATCTCGCATTGAACTGGCAATATTGACTCCACTCCATGTACAAGTTGGTATGGAGAAAAACCAGTGGAATTCTTAACAGTGGTTCGATATGCCCACAAAGCAGGATATAACATGATGTGCCAATTATTCTTGCTTTGTGCGATGGTTCATTGGAGAATGGATTTGAGTGATTTATTCACTGCCTCTACCTGTCCATTCACTTGAGGGTAGTAAGAAGAGGAATGCTCTTGCTTATACCCTAACTTTAATGCCAACTCTTCCATCATACGGTTCTGAAAGTGCGAGCCATGGTCAGTGACAAGCTCTTTCGGAATCCCAAACCGGGTAATAATTTGGTTGAATATGAAGTAGGAGGATATCTCACCATTGGATTTTACTGTAGGAATAGCCTCATCCCATTTCGTGAAGTAATCAACAACCACTATACTATGATGGTGCCCCCCTGCCGAAGCTGAGTTGTAATTCATAAAATCAAGCCCCCACTTAGTGAAGGGACCAGCGGTGATAATAGGATGTAACGGGGTAGGTTTCAAGCGCATATTACATGCAAACACTTGGCAAGGGTGGCAGCTCTTAACCGCATCTACACAATCTTTAAAGATCGACGGCCAAAAATAACCCGCTCTTAAGATCTTTTGAGCTGTAGAAAGCCCAGATAAATGACAGCCACACGCCCCTCCGTGTCAATCATTCAACACTACCTCAGCCTCTTCATGTTTTAAACAATGTCATAAAATGGAATCTACCCCACAGCGGTACAAAGTGTTATCCACTATGAGGTAGTTCTTAGAGACATGACGTAATCTTCGTCGTTCATATTGTGAGAGGTGAGTAGGGGTCTTCAACGTTTGTAAATATATTATGATATGCCCATACCATGGGTCTAAAGTTGAGATTAAGAAGATGTGTTCATCGACAAACGTATCTTCACAAACCAAATCCTCGGCCTCGCTCGGGAAATCCGATATAAGCTCTGTAAAAATTAAAGACTTCTTTGATTTTTCCGAAACAAACTCAAGATTGAATTCTTACAGAATGACAATCCATTTATTATATTTTCCCCTAATCATCCTTCGAGTGAGGATGAATTGAAACGGATTGACATGGGCTATAGCCAAGGTATGGCGAAGGAGAATATAATGTCTCAACCGTTGAACCGCATGTACAGTAGCTAAAGCAAGCTTCTCGACATGAGAATAACGAATTTTTGTGTCAATAAGGTTCCAGCTCAGATAATATATGACTTGCTCTTGGAGCTCCTCATCCTCTTGAACCAAAACCATACCAATCATCTCCATGGACGCGGCCACATAAAGTAGGAAATCATGTCTATAGTCCGGAGGACTAATCACCGGAGCTGATGCTAGGGCTCACTTGAGTGCATTGAAGGATTCCTGGGCTCGCTCATCCCAATAAAAGGGGGTGTCCTTCTTCAAGAGACACATGAAGCCTCTCGTCAAATTGGAAAAGTTGACAACAAATCTTCGTAAGAAGTTTGCCATGCCTTGCAAACATTGAAGATGACGAATATTCTTCGGGGGAGACAACTGAAGTATTGCCTCAACCTTCAAAGGATCGACTCTTATACCCTCATTAGACACGATGAATCCCAACAAACGACCTGACTTCACATAAAAGATGCACTTATGAGGATTTAATCTAACCAAATAGTGTCGACATATTTTGAATACCAATCTCAAGTGATAGGGATGATGCATTCTCATATGAGAATGAGCCTCCAGGTCATCCAAAAATACTTCGATAATTGACTTGAGATCATGGAAGATCAAGGTCATTGCCCACTGAAATGTAGCCACGGCGTTTTTAAGGACGAAAGACATTTTCTGATATGCAAACGTTCCCCAAGGACAAATAAATGTAGTCTTATGCTGGTCCTCAGGTTTAATCTGTATCTGATTATATCCAGAGAAGTCGTCCATGAAGACAAAACCTCACTACCCGCACACTCATCCAAAATCTGATCAATAAATGGTGTGGGGAAACTATCCTTAGGACATGCATGATTCAAACCGCGGAAATCAGTACATATGCAGATCGCTCCCTACTTCTTATCCACCAGAACGAGGTTTGAAACCCACTCCATCAAGGGAACGGGATAGATGAAACCGGCGTTCAACAGCTTCTCTATCTCTTCCTTAATCGCGGGTGCTTTCCTAGGATTTACCGCACGTAAACGTTGTCGAGCAGGCTTAGTGTTGGGGTAAGTCTTAATCTTGTGCTTGACAATACGAGGGTCAATACCCAACATCTCGTCGTAAGACCAAGCAAAAATATCATGAAATTCCTTAAATAGCTCGGTGTATTCTAGAATCTTAGCATGGGAACATTCCGCCCCAATATAGACATTCTCTATCGTGCCAGGATTGCAAGATATGTTGATAAGAATCATTGAATATATGTTCGCCATGTTTCCATCAACCATATGAACAGGAGAGCTTAATGGAACCATAGGAGTACCAATTCTCTGATTAAGAACCGCCCTAAAATCCTCATGCTCCAAGCGGTCAAGCTCGAGAAGAAAGTATGATCCATGATGGAGTTCCTCCCATGGTGGCTCAACTCCCGACATAGCCTCAATAATCACTTCATCTGAAGGGAAAACAATATCAAGGCAGTTGTGCGCATGAGAAGACTATAGTGCCCATGCCGGCAGCACATAAGGGTCCTCCTCCTCTGTCCATGAAGAGGAAGGACTAGGCTCTGCAACACACTTGATATTAGCTTAATAGGCTATCATAGTTGCAGGAAACGACACGTCCATCACGACGGGCTCACTCAGAGTACTCGGTGTAGGAAGAATCCAAGGATCTTCCATATGACTTGTGCAAAAAGACACCGACCTCATAGATGTCAAAGCCTCGTCGGATCTATATCCTACCATAAGGATCGGTGTAGGACAACTAAAGCTTCCCATGAGGGATGGATACATGCCTACACCCACACTCCCAGTTGTCACCTAAGAGTGTTCAACGATCGGGATCGAAGCTCCCGAAGATGCGGTAACAGACGGATTCTTGAATGTCGTTTGATCAATCGTTACGATCTTCCCATTATGTGGAAAGCATACAATGCGGAACAGGGAAGAAGCAACAGCTTGCATACTATACATCCAGTTCCTACCCAGCAAGAGATTGTAGTCAAGGGGCGCATCAACCACCTCGACCTCTATCGTAACGGTCTTCCCTCCCAACCAGACTTTAAGGGAAGGAAGGATGCCGTGCGGCCTAAATGATCTCCCATCGAATGCAGTTAACATGGTCGCTGATTTAGACAGCTCAAGGAAACCCAGACCCTTCCAACATGATAAAGACATCACAGAAGCAGCAGCGCCTTCGTCAATCACAGTGCGCTTGACGATCATATTAAGACATTCTATGTGAATCAAAAGAGACACATAGTAGGGCAAGCGAGGCTGAAGTCCTCCGGTTTCAAATTTAATCATGGAAGAAGAATCATCATCATTCACACCAAGGGTAGAAAGCAACACCTTCCTTTGTAATGACAACTCTGAAGCACTTCCAATGCAAACATCGCACAAGGAGTGTGGCCCAAATCCTTTACAACTGAATATTTTTGGGTGTCTCGGGCATTTGGATTATGCCCCAAAAGCTTAAGGACTCCCTTAGGAATGTGAGGTGCAGTCTCAGGTTTATCCATAGGTTTCTCAATATGCAAAGGGGACCCTGGTGGATCAGGCTCTTTGCCTGGGTTGGGTTGTGACGAACCATAATCTTTCGCACGGGTCACAACTTTCGTGGCACGTACCATGTTAATGCAACCACGACCACTACCCTCTGGCGGATCTTGATCACCACCAGACTGGTCATGGGCCCTCGAGTTCATATTTTGATTGTGATAAAGGGTTAGTTAGCAGAGCTGGGCCCTGTGCTAAGAATCTCGAGGCTTCCTCAATACGAGGGCACAAATAAGTGAGGTGATCGTCCTTACATAACTTGCAAGGGAACTTAACCTTACGTTTAGCTTGCTTGTCTCCCCCAACATTCCGGCCGTTCTTGTCATTACTATTAGCATTCTCGTTCTTATTCCCACCCTTATGATTATTTTTACTCTTTTTTCTATTCCGTTCAGGTTGCTTGTTACCCTTCTGGTCTGACAATTGTACTAAAAGTACAGTCACCATTTGGGCGGGTTGAGATGAAGCCATAGCTTGTCCCGAAGCAGATTGGTTGATTGACATTGAATAACTTGTTTTGCAACTGAATCCGCAAGTTTCGCACTTGTACATTCCAGAATGCCATCGGCATGTGGTCCAGGTTTGAATTTGGGATCGAAACTAGAATGTGGAGCATTGGGAATAATCTCATGTAACAAACCGGACTAAGCATAGATCAAGTCTAGTTGCTGTGCCCTAAAATCACTTGTTCCTCATTCTGCACTTTGGATGTAGAAACATCCTTCGCTATATATGGAAATAACGACTTGAGGAACCATTCGAGGAGGAAATTCGACGGTATAAAGGATTTAATTAACCTCTTCTATCTACGCCACTCTTGAATATGATCCGAGATATGTGTGGCTTTATCTTGCCAAAATGTCGACAAGATTTCAGTACCAATGTCATAACGCTCTAGTAGCTGGAAGTGGTTAAGAAAATTCATCGCAAGGTCGTCGAACAAAGCAAAAGCTCCCCTAGGTAGCTATATATACCATTTTGTAGTAGGCCCTATAAGGGTGCATTGAAATAGTCTCAAACGGATGGAATCCTAATGTAAGGAATTCAAAGAGCATCATAGGTGAAACGTAGTAACGTGTTTGCTCAGATCCTCTCCCGGTTTGTCGTCGAACTTAGGTATGTCCGAGGGAAGCTTGGTAGGGATAGCCGGCCAAGCCGGGTCATGAGCTACATGATCGTTCGTTAATCTTGACAAGTCAGGAAGATTGAGCGTCGCAAGGAAAGGGAGCCTAGGATGATGAGGTCGATGGACCGCTCCCTGATTCACATAGGTATGATTACCACCATGGCCTTGGCCATAGTTCCCTCCTCCCGTATGACCTGTATAGGGTGGCATGGAAGCACCATAGTGTGGTGGACCTTGACTAGTAGGAGCTACGAAGCTGTAATTAGGAAAGTAATCAGGTTGTTGATACCTGCCCCCATAAGGTTAAGAACCCTATCCATACTGCGTCCCATAATAGGGTCCATAAGTCATCGCATACGATGTCCCATGGGACACTCCGTAAGTAGGAACATACATTCCAGAAGTAGGGATATACATTCTGGAAGTAGGAATCTGACCTCTAGAAGTATGAGCATGACCTCCCAAAACAACGGGCGGTACATGAAGTTGAGACACAACCGGTCTAGTAATTGCAGTATAGACATAACTCGTAGCAACGTTTCGGCTCAAAGGATCACGTGAATAATGTGGAGGGTGAACATTCGAAGAAGTAGGGACTGAGGAACGAGGGACCTGAGTAATAATGTACGTACTATTCCCTATCGTTACCTGTCTCGAATCTAGTATCCTAATGGGATCACTAACCCTAGACCTAGGAGAAATATGTGATGTAACTTCCACCACTGGGATGGAAGGTGCAATGTGACTAGTTCTCCCAAACCTTTCCACATGGTAAGGAATGAGAATGCCCCCAGGCATAGTATTAGGCTCGAACTCAGATTCGACATGAAATGCCAAATCATTTGTGGAAAAACCAAACATAGCATAACTACCATAGCTAGTGCTTGCGGGTTCAAAATGAGTCTCGGCATCCTCCGGCATTCCATACTGGTAATGCGTCAATGGGGAATCAACCCTAGAGTGATTAGGTCTATCATGAAAGGTTCCTATCTCAGAAATCACAGGCCCTAACTCAGCCAAGTCGGGTGAAGGATCGTAGGTAGGAGTAAACTCCCCATCATCCACTCGAATGGGAGAAGGTGGTTCATGAATACTTTCCATATGATCTCCCATGGTGTGTGAATCAATGTGTGAAATAGTCTTCCTGGACTGTCTAGGTCTCTCTCCCAAAGGAGGAGGAGAAATAGGAGGTGGAAGTCCTGCTAAATGACGAGAAGGACGAGGAGCCGCACCCGAATCCACAATGACTCAAAAAATAGAAAAGACTCTCTATTTATGCAAACCCTAGGCAAGCTATCATGCATAGAGTAATCACTAATAAAATCTAAAGCCAAATGCAAGCAAACAAGGGCTGGATAAGTGAGCTCCCGAATGAAGGAGGTATGTCTCGCTTAGGAGAGGCTTGAGACTCCCATACACAACAAGCAGAGGTACGTAACCAATTATTGTGGCCCTCAGCTTCAATGTGTAAAGCGACTGTGCTGTCCGACCCCAACCTGGCTGGGACACCCGTAGAATAGCCCCTGCAAAGTACCCCCTTGATATCCTAGGTAAGGCCACTAAGGTCACCTCAATATAATCAATGCTTAGGCGGACAGTCATAGGTGGGATTGACCGTATGGGCAGGGTAGCAAAGCCCGAAACTCTCGAAAGAGCCCCCAGATACAAATACAATCCTGGAAATATCTCCGGTGCTACTCAGTTATGACTAGGGGTCATCCCAATCAATAACTGCTCACACTGCCTCGTGCTTAACTCCCTTTTGAGAGGAGGATCCTGAGAAACACTGGTTATACCAAGGATTTCACACACTCACCTAGATAGACACATACATGTTGTTGTTTAGTGGTCTTGGAGAATTTACTCATAATGAACTATTCCAAGACCCTAAAACCTAAGCTTGTTGGTGAACCCTAGAAAAAAAAAGAGTGTAATTCATTTTAATTTAGCGTTGATTTTAATTGGCTTTATTACTCAAAAGAGGGATATGACCGTGCAACTAATGGTGTTATGACACAACATGAAGTAAAATGCACACCTAACCATCAATGCAAATACATTATGTCCATGAAAACAAGGTATGCTAATACCACCCACGCTTGAGCCTTAAATGGTTTTGGCTGGAGTTTAAAACTATCTTAGAGAGTCTATGGTCTCCCATGTAATAGCATTGAACGGTTAGCATCCTAAACATGTTTTAAATCAACCCAGATCATCGAAATAACAATTGCATAGTATTCCGGCAACGTGGCATACTTTGTTGGTTGCATAGTATTCTCCAACTTGCACCGCCCAAATTCAAATACATGAAATGTTTCTCTAGTCCTTGCCCACCACGCGTTAGAACACCTTTGAAATGTGCACAACCTTTTTGTTGACCAATTTCCCTTACGACCAACCAGCATACTTCTTGACGGCCGTGGCAAGATCTTGTCTACCTCGAAAGATTTGTCTACCTCGAAAGATTTATAATTCTTGACGGCCGTGGCAAGATCTTGTCTACCTCGAAAGATTTATCACCGAACCAGGATAATCCATTGGGGATGTGGCAGGATCTTGTCTCCCTTGAAAAGATTTACCCTGCAACGTGGTGGTTTACATGCGCCTTGATAATTTCACGGCTACCAAATTTAATCGATTTTTTCCGACATCCAGCCTGTAATTCTTATATAAAGGGAGAGGAGGGGAAAGACATGGTAAGTTCTGTTTCACTTGCTCCTATCAGCAAAAGGAAGTTATCAGTACTGAGCCGTTTCTCAAATTGCCAGACGCCGGGCGCAGCAGCTGCTAGCTGAGTTTAAGTTTACAAAAGGTATTCCATCCATTTTTCCAGTCGTTTTCCCATGTTTTTCTCCTTAGCATGCCTTGTATACTAACCCAGGGACGAAGCTTCTTGTATACAGTGTTCGAAAGATTAGTTTCTAAGAAAGTTTTTTTTGGATATAGCGACATACGATATGCTATGTGTTTATTCCTATTTTTAGACAGAATATACTTTGTGACAGTTTGTGCGTTTATGTTTTTTATTTTTTACGTTGCAAGAACGGTCTGTAACAGAAGGTTAGTGTGGGTAATATGGGCATAATGCTTATATGTATGTATTTCTAAGGAAATGCTTGAGATCACCAGTCAACCGTGTTATGGACCATTTTACTTCTATGGGTGCAAGCAGTGCCCTTGTGGGTATGTATTTTATGTGTCAATGATGAGAATGAAAATAGTTAATCATTCACTTTAAAAATCGTGTTTTGTTTGAAGTTTGGCAGTCTGCTTATAATTGTAGCTGGTGTACTAATTGAAAGCCAATTTTAAGTTCCGATGTGTCGTTAAGGTGAGACATTTAATCCGAAGTGTCTTCTATCTTGACCGGTTTAAACTGCAGCGGAACAGGAACTGGATTCAAGTTCTCATCAATGATCAAAGCGAAGATACCGACATAAAATCCAGTTCTGGAAATACCTATGCGGTATTGTCTCTGCTTTTCCTAATTTACTGCTGCTTCGTTTCCTTTCATGGGTGTTTTTGGTTTAACAATGAATTTAAATCTCGTCATTGCTACAGGCTAACACGTTACGATCTTACTAATAGGAGTCTATATGCTGAAGTTACGATCTTTTAAACCTGGTGGGAAGAGTTCACTGAACAAGGATGCTTGTCATAATGTAATGTAATGTTCAGGTCTGATGATCTGTAACGAATTTCGATTTCACTGAACAAGGATGCTTGTCAGTTTGTGCGTTTGGACCATTTTACTTCTATGGATGCACCCAAGCAGTGCCCTTGTGGGTTGTGACCATTTTACTTCTATGGGTGCAAGGTGCAAGCAGTGCCCTTGTGGGTTGTGGGTATGTATTTTATGTCTCGGCGATGGGAATGAAAATAGTTAATCATTCACTTTAAAAATCGTGTTTTGTTTGAAGTTTGGCAGCCTGCTTATAATTGTAGCTGGTGTACTAATTGAAAGCCAATTTAAGTTACAATTTGTCATAACTGTTTAAACTATAGGGGAACTGGAACGCGCGGATTCAATTAGTGCAGGGGAACTGGAACGTGTGGATTCAATTAGTGCTCATCAAAGCGAAGATACCCACATAAAATCCAGTTCTGAAAATGCCTATGTGGTATTGTCCCTGCTTTTCCTAATTCACGGCTGCTTCCTTTCATTTCATGGGGTTTTTTGGTTTAGACAATGAATTTAAATCTTGTCGTTGCTGCAGGCTAACAAGTATGGCAGATTCTACTGTTCCCCACGGTATTGGGGTCCTGGGGTGTTTTCTTCAACGATGGGACGTACTCATGCATTCGTGTGATTACTGTAACTGTAAATCAATAAACATTGACTTCAGTACAGCTTGATTATGGCATAGACGGTCAAAAGTTCCAGGGAGCTCAACATGGAGGTGCCAATGGAACCAGAATAGTAGTGAGTTTCATGCATTTGCATATATATGTTAACTGTGGTTTCAAAAGCAGTAATTTTGTATGTGTCGTAATCTTGAAGAAAATCAGCGGATTTTATGGTGCTCATCAGTCTTGGGTTATAATAAAATCGTTAACCTTTGATACAAATCAAGGGAAAATGGACCTGAACAAGGAACTTACTTTCAAACCAACAAGGAGGAGGGGAAGATAACAGGGATCCATGGGTTTGGCAGTCGAGCTTTCGTTAACTCAATTGGCGTCTATATGCTGAACTTACGAACTTTTAAACCTGGTGGAAGAGTTGACTGAACAGGTTCCTTGTCGTAACGGCTATGCATTATAATTTCCTGCCGACATCTTTTATGTTAAACTTTCTCAGGATTGTTTTCAAAGTTCTGGCTGTTAATGATCAGACTCTACATATTTG
>LPNX010259311.1:21293-42235 GCA_001517045.1 Pseudotsuga menziesii
TTCGCCATATTATTATGAAAAATATATAATATATTTGTTTTTGTATGGTTAAAATATATCTCTTCTTAGTTCTTTTCGCTTATATTTTTGAACAAATCCTCTTACAAAGCGTAATTGATGTGGATGCTAATTTTTTAAAGCATTAAAATGGTACTTCATGACTATTTTATTGCACCTGTTAGACGAACGTGGTTGTTTCATACTCATCTCCTAATTTTGAAACTAATTCTTTAACCTAAATTTTAATGGCATGTCAAAATGGGTACTTAATGACTATTTTATTTTACAAACAGTTGCACCTGTTAGACGAACGTGGTTGTTGCATACTCATCTCCAAATTTTGAAACTAATTCTTTAACCTAAATTTTAATGGCAGGTAATATAGATCCTAGTGGGGTATAAGGGATTTACCGACACAGAGACTCATGGTGTTGTACCGAGACGATGTAATGGGAAATATATACTCTCATTCTTAGTCACTTGTGTTGGATGCAGGATACTTGAGCCGACCTATTATTTTGGTTCTGCACTTGTTGGAGGTTTGTTGTGTTTCTTATGGTAATTGGAAAATGCTATATTCTTGGTGGGTAAGGGTGCTGCCTGTGCTTTGCCTTGCCTGTAACGTTTTCTAGATGATTTCTCTTCTGGTTCGCTTTATCGTGAGTGGGAAGCTACATCCCGCCTTGCTTCATGGCATGTCTATGGCTATTAAATTGTAGGGGATACAATGGGCTTCTAGGGGATACAATGGGCTCTAGCACCGGAGCGTATGCCCTAATTTCCCAGCGTCCGGTTCAACATAAGTATGCTCCGGCTTCTGCTGAGACAGGCACATATACAAAAGTAGCTCTGGTGACTGCATATGTTCACGGCGAGGGAACAACCTCCGGCTGCCGGCTTCCGCTGAGACAGGCACATATACAAAAGTAGCTATGGTGACTGCATATGTTCACGGCGAGCGAACAACCTCCGGCTGCTGCAAAGTAGCTCTGGTGACTGCATATGTTCACGGCGAGGGAACAACCTCCGGCTGCTGCGAAGCAGTAAGGTTAGCTATGAGGGTCGGGTAGGTCGGGCAGGTCTTAACGGAGGTTGAAGTCGTGAAGTTTTAACGGAGGTCCTTAGGAAGGACGTAAATTCGTGAAGTTTTAACGGAGGTCCTTAGGAAGGACGTAAATTTATAGATTCTAGTGGGGTATATTGCATAAAGAGTGTCATTGTGTTATATTTGGTAAGTGGTTTTGTTAGATTATTATAGGTATATAATAAAAATAATTTTTTCATTGTTTAAATTATTTAATAAAAATTTATTAATAAAAAAATTCTACCTTGTAATAAAACTTAATATAACTCAGAAACGAAAAACTCAAAAATATTTAATCTAAATGATACAAATGAAATTCCAACCCTAATGGGAGGTGGCCTAATATATTTAGTGAAATCAAATATTTTATTTACTTACTATGAAAACCACTGTGACTTTAATCTTACATGTCACTTCTCTTATATGCATTGAACTTAAAACTTAAGTAAAACCAATGTAACTTGCAATTCCAATACTTTTCTTGGGCAACCCGAGATACAACAATATATCCTGGAATTGCATACTTGTTTTGAAAAACAAAAACATACAACAATATAACTTTGAATTACACACTTCTCAAACAAAAATAAAAAATAAGATTTCTGTAGAATAACACAACATTTTTGAAATTATGACTTTCATCTTTAAAGATACATGCCACTTCTCTGTGATGCTTTCTAAGTATAACTGTACTTAAAAAACAACTTCTCTTTTAAAAAAAAAAAATTGTAATATAACTCAACATTTTTGAAACTATGACTTTCATTTCCACTTTTTTGCCATGCTTTCCAAGTGTAACAGTACTAAAGAAAACAATGTGCACACTAATCCAAACTTTTGATACAAAGTACTTTTTTCATTCACCAAAAATAAAATTTCAATACTATCCGCTCATAAGAAAAAAATTCTGATCCAATACATTATTCAATGTTGGAGTTTTAGGGTGGGTAGTTTTTCTCCCATGTGATTTGTAATTTGAAAATGACTATCATCCAATACATTATTAATGGTGGTGTAGTGTTAATTTTGAGTCTACAAACAATTAAATAAATAATAAAACAATGTAATTTGTAAGTAATACTAAATTAAATTATAAGAATTAAATAGAAAATAAAAAAGAATTAAAATGATTAATAAAATATATATTTTTTAAATTAAATAGAGAATAAAAAAAATTAAAATTTCAAATATTTAAGAATTAAAATGACTAATAAAATATTTGTTTGATGCTTTACTTTGTGACTTAAAATGTACACTTTGTTAAATGTTATTTTTCAAGAAATACAAATCTTTTTTTTAAACCTTAATTATTTAAAATTTAGATTTTTTTATTATTATTATCTCAATTAAATTACTAAATAATTTAAAATAAGAAAGAGTTACCAAAAAGGTTATGATCTTATCATTTTATGTATAGTATCCTATAAAACTTTGTGACTATTAATATACTCTCAAAACTTTCGTGAACATACAATTTTATTTTAAGAGAAAGCAAACTCTTACAAGCAACAAACATAACATACAAAAACAATTAAGAGAAAGAAAGATCGCTTATTGCATAATTATGGACCTAGTCTAGTGAGTATGTTTCATCTTATGTACTTCCATGTAGTCACTCGCGTGTATAGTTTTTCCTCTTTCCCTTGTGCCACTATAAAAGAGCCCATTGAGAAGTGGTTTGAAACAATAGAGAAACCTTTATTGAGTTGTTGAGCCATAGCCTTCAACGGAGCACATTCCTCTTCTAGATATTGAATATGGTTTTTCTGTTGAAACAATATGCTCATTATTACTACATTTTGAGAATCATATTGATTAAGCTCTTGGGTCTTGGCGGTGACTAGAAAATGAATATGGTATTGCTGCTTTCATAAAGTCCTTGTGATCTCTCATGAACCTCCCTAATTCTTAGATGCCGAGATGAAAAGAAACATGGTTCTAGGATCTATACCACAAACAACAATTTGGTCCCCATGGTTGAGATGAGCAAATAATCAAAAAATACCCATCAGTGAGAATAGAGAAAAAACTAGAACCTAAACAAAAATGCATCCAAGGTTGAGGAAAACCATCTCCCTATTTGAATTAACAAAGGTGTGTCATTTTTTCAGATAACAAAAAAAATTTACCAATTCGAATTAACATTTAAGGGTGCCAATTTCTCAGATATCAATTGAGAATGAAACATAGTTAAATGACCTCCAAGTGTTCGAGTAATCCCATAAGGACAAGATAAAGAGAAATATCTTGGAGCTAGGCATTCTCCAACCCATTCTTATAAAGATAAAACATGGAACTAAGGGTAGAAAGGATATAGAAATCCAATCCACTCGCTTGAAGAGATGAAGTCTCTTGGACGTAAGCATTCATCAACCAATTCTTATAAAGATAAAAACATGGAGCTACTCGTAAAAAGGACCTAGAATTCCAATCCACTAACTTGAAGAAATGAATAGGACCTTGAGACCAAGTAAGATTTACCACCATGAACCATATGAACGACTGATAATAAGGTGAAATCCCAAATGCATCCAAAATGAATGAAACTGTCACTTGATGATTTGAATTGTATTAATCCTAGAGGCGGCATGAAGGTGCGGCTATCCTAAATGCTTTGTTCCTTAACCCCTTGTGAGCATTAATAATTAGGATACGGGGTTGAAGTTTAAAGCCACATTCTTTTTTAATTTTCTTTCATCCAACTTAGTAGGTAAGTTGGCTAGATGATCAACATTGGAATTGAGGAAGCAAATAATGTGGTAGAGACAAACCTTCTCAATACCTTGCATTTATTTCCTAATTTTCTCGAAAATTTGATGTAGGGTGTTATCCTTGTGACAAGAATTGAATTGCATATGTTGTATGAGCATAGTTGGTGTTAAATGGATACTTGACATCCATAGTGTATGGTGGAAACCACCAAAATTAAAGCCCTGTGTGTGTGTGTGTGCGCGCATGCGTGAATCACCACAAAATAACAAATGGTGATGAAAAAAACAAAATGATGCCATGTTTAGCAAGCTTGTGTCATTACAGTGTGTGTGTGTGTGTATCCCTGAGGGGTAGCTTAGTTTTTTATATTTTCCAGGACCAAGATGACACAAGGTTGAGGCCGGGGGTTCAATTCACCGGGTCTTTCGTGATTAGGCACCTTCGGAATGCCTAGAGGAGTGAGGCCCCTTTGGCTTAGATATATGGACGTAACAAGCTTCAAAAGTTGTATATATAATCACCATTAAATAACAAATATTAAAAAGAAAGTCCAACGATACCATATTATCAACTATAAAAAAGACATGTATACCAAACAAATATATCAACCATTTTTTTTAATACAAAAATTAACTTTTAAAAAGAACAAAGTTTTTTTCCTTAATAACAAAACTTAAAAATAAATATTAAAACAATTTTTTATATTATTTTTTAGTAAATATATTCTTTGGGTTAACTTAATAATATCTTGATCATGTTAATAAATATTTATGAAAATAAAGATTCATCATATCTATTAGATTACTTTATTTGAATCATATTAAATATACAATAAAATATTAATAAAATGAAATTCATTATTATTCCTTGCATGCATGGAATTATGTAATCGGCATAGTTTTCTTAACACTGCAATAACATTTTCAAATTTTTATGGTAAAGTTTTTCTTACATTCTCTAAGGTTTTACAAGGCCAATGTCTTATTGTTGAAAAACCTTTATGTGAATTGTATTTCAGATGCGAAGGTTCATGCAGTCTAGATCTGGCAATCATGGTGCATGCGTTCGAGGTCTAACATCACTGGCATGTCTCTACAGTTGATAGATCATCACACTCCAAATGGGACATGCAACACCCCACTTGCCTTGTTCCTTGATTGACACATCCTCCAACTATGCTATGAACATCCTCCAGTTGTAGCATGAACAATTGATCAACCTGCATGTCCTCCAACAGAAGCATGGATGGTATAAAGCACAGAGAGTTGGGTGGTGGTATCCCTATCGAATCCACAATAAAGCATGGTGGATGGGTGCTCGCACAAAGTTGGTTCCACTTTTTAGTGCCGCTTTAGAAATAAAAAACACACATCTAAAATGTAAATCTATAATGCATATGCGTTATTGATGCTACGTTCGAAAAACCCGATCCCAAAATTGAGGCTAAGGTTAGTTAGCCAATATCATATGTCTAATATATTGCACTTGCATTTTTGAAGACTTACAAATCGCAAGTACGATATATTGCACTTGCAATATATCGCACTTGATATTTGTAAAACAATAAAACTAAATAAAATAGAGGCTCGACTTACGGCCTCAATTTTTATTTGCACAGTAAAGGCCACAATATTGAGACAGCGAAAACCCATACCAACGATTTGAGATTGAGTCTTTGGAGGGTAATTTGCAAGGTCCAATTCAGAACTTGGATGCAATGTAAGGTAAGTACTCATTTCCTTCACAATTGATTTCAATTTTTGTTTGTTTTTCTTAATTTTATAGTTTTATATTTGTTAAAATGAATTTAATAAAAAAAGTTGAATTAAATCAAACAATGATGTATTAAAAAAAATTAATTTGTTGTTTTAATCTTAACAGATAATAGAAATGTTGAAGATAATGCGCAAAATGAACCCACTAATAACAAAGAACCAAACCCAAATACGAGGACAAACCCAAACATGGAGGGGGAACAAGACCAGAATTCAGAGATTATGGCTCATTTGGGTGCATTGAGGTGCCTTAGTTCATTGTTTAGAGGGGGGTACCATTTGAGACAATAATTAGCCAAGGGATTGGATACCATAACAAACACAATTGCCAATGCCCAGGGAGCACTGTACAACATAAGCTCATACAGAGACTCCATGACGCAATACTATTCTGATGGTTTGAGCTATAAAGACATAATAAAAAAATAAAGATAACAAAATACCAATTGTTTTCATTATTCTGGGACCCTAGCACCGGATTGATTCAACCCACTGGTCGAGCACACATTTCCATAGACTAGTGCATAGAAGCAAATGTGAAATACAATTGGATGGATTGCTGGTACATGGTCTTTGATTAAGACCCTCATGGGAATAGAGACATCCCATTCTATTTTCTGAGGAAGTTGTATGTAGAATGTATCTTGGGGAAACATGTTAAATATTTTGATATTTTAGAGTTCCAGGGTGTGGGTCATGGGATGCTCCAAGATAGGGAAGGGCATAGGACTAATCCTAACCATGTTCTATGCCCTCCACGCACACCAAAAACCCCTCGGGTATATTCTCCTACGGGTCATGTGATTGATGATAAATAGGAGGCCTTATTCGACTTTGCAGATACATTGCTTCAACATGGGATTGCTATCCAAGGTAATGGTTAGAACTTCTGAGGCTGGCCCATCCAACACTTAGGATCAATATACTAGGTCTCCATACCGTACTAGAGGTGCATATCTCACTGGAGACATAGAGGGTTATAGCGTCATGTTATTCCACACCCTTGCACAACATGTGGAGGCATATGCTATGGGTCTGCTTCAAATTTTCGGGGCAATGGATTACTTTGATATGTAAGTAACGTTCATTCTTTTCATATTATATTTTGTTTTATATCACAATTTTAAATTGTTTCGTAATTTATTTCTATCTAATTATCTAACAAACTATGTGAACAAATATACAATTGGTGTCTCATCACACCCCATATTCGCATAGTCCAACGATTGATGTTGATAACATTGATACAATGGTCAATGTTGCATATGTCTTTGGTGCTTCGCCATTAGCTCTAAGAACTTTAATTTTTAATTTGTCACCGTTATTTACATATTTATAGTAGAGAATGCAAAATTCAATATGTCTTAATCTAGATACAATATGTTTTATGCAGGGTGGGAAGGATGAGTTTGTGGAATCCTTGCCAAGTCCCTCGTGTGTAGGGGAAAATTCCCAAACACAGGTATTATTTTAATTATGTTTTTAAGTATGCCTTTAATAATTCAACATGTATGCTTTTAATTATTATAAATTTCCTTGGATGCGAGTGTCAACCATGGACACGTGGACAGGGTAGAGGTTGGCGAGGCCACTCCCAACCATGCATGACCTCACCCCACTGCCGTCAATGCGCGTATTCATATCAAAGGGGGATGTAGACACATTTGGGAAAGACGAACGGACCAAGCTATCCTTTTAAAGCCTTGTTGCCATGAATTTCCCACCTGGCTTCCATAATTCTCACAAATGCCACTTAAACATGGATGACGTTGGAGGCTGGGATGTTTCATTTGCATCCTGCTCTGCACTATGCTATCGGTTTTCTCGGCTTCGCACCATCACCCTAGTGCTCATCTCTGGCTCAACATCTACCTGCTCTGCTTTCAGTCTATCATCACCTTACTCTGCTCATAGTTGTGCTCAAGCTATGCCCCGAAGAAAAATAGGTACCCCCATAGAGGGTGTGGTCTTATTGTTCATGATCATTACCACTTACCTCTCATGTTCCGATCCAGTGGCTACGAATTTGATTTGGAGATCCCAAAGGAATTTAGATGAATTGTTAATGATTGGGAAGATGAATTATCCAGAGCTCTCATTGCAGCTGGTAGAACAACACAACACAGACAGAATTACTGGGTTTTTAAGAACCTGCTTGTTCGGTTGGTCCTCAGGTTCAATCCTCTAGTTCCTCCACCCCCAGATCCTGTAGATCCACCCCGCTGGCTGCCAAGGCTGTTGTGCCACCAGTTCCACCACAGCCCTCTATCTCCCCAACCTCCACCCATGTTCCTTTACCAAGCTCCATTCCCCCTCTGCATTACCGACCCTCCACCCTCCCTTCATGCAAATTTTTGTCCAACCCAAACATTACCAAAAATACAGCTCCACTTCCCACCAATTCACCCCCTGTAGATCCAATGGAAGAGGAAAGAAGCTTTAGTGATGAAGAAATGGCGACATCTAGTGAAACTTCGGAGGCAACGTCCAGTGGAACCATGGAGGCCAAGTCAAGTGAGCATGTTCAGCCAAGTGTGCCTCCTCAGCCACACTCACCAGGTTACAACTGTCTTATCGAGGAGAAACCATTCTTCAAGATGTGAACCGATTTTTCCATGGCCATGTTCCGGTCTGCATGCAAGCCCCAAGGTTTTTTCACCTCAGCCACGTGTTGTTCACCATGGCACTCCCAGGTTTTTCTTGTTTATTGCAATGTTAACGTGTTGGCACTGTATATGGTTCCTCCAAAAACTAAGGAGGTTTTTATGTATGTTTTTTTGGATAGCCTGTTTTTCCTCTTGGAGGGAGGGTTTTGTGGACCTGTTTTCCCTCTAGGAGGGAGGGCTCAGACTTATCTTGGAAGTCTATACCTGCTCATCTTGAGAAGGTCTGTTTGTAAACTCATACATACCACGATTTTATTTTTTTTAATAGATTAGAACATACAAAAAAAAATGATTAGAATTTTTCTAATTGTATGTTTATGTTTTGTTACATAACATGATATCTATGCAAGTGCAACGAGCTTTTTGATTGGTGACCTACCTCTGCCCGCCCCAGGTACGTGTATGTTTCGCTTTCTTTGACAAAAACATTTTCGTCAATCTTGTATATGTCTCGTTTTCTTTGTATTATCTGACACCCAAAAGCATGGCAATGTCTCTCACTTTGTGGAAATATAAATGTTTTCTGTTATTATAAATGTATTAAAAAAAATACTAAAAAATATAAAAAATGTATTTAAAAAAATTTAAAAATAATTTTAACAATCACTTGTATATTATTTTCGTATTCATATAAAAAAATATTGATTTTGACGTTTTAAAATGATATTTTTTTGGGTCGCTCTTTTACATAGACATAAAAATTATTATTTATATTAATAATTTAATAATAATTAAAGTATACCATAAAATAAAATTTAAAAAATTGTAGAACAATCTTAAAAGTGCCTCTAAAAAATTTGTCCAAAATAATTGGAATTAAAGAAATAAAAGAAGATAGATATAAGGGGTTGCGGTTTTGTGAGTACTTATGAGATGCTAGAATAATAATAAATGACCTTTAAATAAAATAAGATAAAAAAGATAAAATTATTATTTTTAATTTGAAAAAATTCCATATAAAAGCTCATTCACAATAAAAACTTTTGTTTCATTACACAATTATCTAATTCTTAATGGATTTGTAGATATGTAGTTCATTATATTCTTTATAAAAGTTCATCGCCACAAAAGGGAAAAAACTGAGACACATTACCATGCTTTTCAATTGACATATGTTACTTTATACAAACATCTCTTGACCCAGTTGTTGGCCTGGGAAACGAGCATAAGGAAAAAGCTCGCACACATAACCAAAGAAGATGCGTCGTGCACGCGATAGAAGCAAAGGAAGATTGTGAAGGAAGCAAAGGACCTGTGCAAGAAAAATAGAGAGGTGCACAGTGAAGGAAAGGAAAGCACAGAAGCTCGCAAAGGATAATGGACAGAAAGCAACAGATGCAGAGTCCAGATTATGGCCATTTATGACGGTGTAAGCCTTCAACTATGCACGTATGAGGGGATATTTGTAAGTCAGGCCGATAGTGCCTCGTTTCAAGTCATGATCACCACAACTATAGCCTGATGGGCGACTGAAGGTGACAATTAACAAACTGCCGGTATGCAATCATCCCTGCTAGGTCATGTAAAATAGTATAAATAGGAGGGATTTAATAGTTAGTGGGTTGGATTCAGTTGGATTCCGTTGGCTTGTAGTCACTTTTAGTTGTTAACTATGATTATGTTTAGGTTAGTTCTTTTGTAATAGTTTTTTTGTTCAGTGGTAATCCATAGTGAAGGATTCCAATTTTGTTGTAAGGTTGTAGAGGTCAAGGAAGAGGAGACTCGAGAAGAGTCGGGTAACTATAGAGGGGCTGTTGAGCTGTGGATCTGGCTGTTGTGTGCGCAGATCACTAGGAGTAGATGTAGAGTAGAAGAGAAAACCAGAGAGTATGAAAACCATACGTCTGATTCTTAAAGTCATATCCTAAGCTCAGTTTGCATCCTATAGACTACAAGGTGCTGTTTACTTTTCTTATGCCAGATGAAGAGCACCTTGGTGGTTTTTTCTAGATGGGTTTCCACGTTATCTCTTGTGTCTGAATGAATGATATATGTGGTGAATGTTTATGTGAAATGTTTTTCTTTGCTTTTGTGTATAATGTTAAACTTTGTTTAAATATCTGATGTTATTCTGTAACAGTATGCGAATGATCGAAAATGTGTCCTTGAAATGAAAATGTATATGCTGACCTATATGTTTTTGGCTTGAGTCATGACTTGAGCCATAGGTCCAATTGGTATGAGTCAGTTGCGCCACACAAGTTGCGCTAGTTGCGAGGTGGAAAAGGAAGGTCAAGTTGCACGTGATGACATATATTTGTGCTCGGTCATCCAAGATTGACTCCTCTATCCAGCCATCCTATTGCCTTCGTTGAGCTCCTTGGATATGAGCCAAGGGACTATAATCCCTTGACAAACACAGAAACATGGTTCCAGTGGTTACCCATCTAAGAGATATCTCGGGTGAGAATGCACCTGCTTCGCAGGTGTTAATGATAGGTCTTGCTCTATCGAGCCGATATCTTGGGTAGTTGTTGGATCGACGGGATGCATAGAACCCGGGTCACACGAGTTAGGAATGGTGGCCAACAAATGGTTCCGAAGGCTTATTGATCACATCGAGGGAAATGTTGTGGAACCTAATGAAGAAGGAGATAAAAGACTGGGTGGATTCTAAAATGCTAGCATTTGCGTAAGAAGAGAGCATAGGAACATGGTTGAGCACAGAGAAATGGCTAGATGAATATATATACTCTAATATTCATGAGATATTCTTTGTTGAGTTCCCCATTTTACTACATGAATGGTTATTAAGATTGGTTTGTTGAGTGGAGCGACCAGCTGTTTCATGAGGTAACTAGTGTAAGTAACTCTATTTCTAGAGCTGTTGATTTTTGGGTTGATAGTATATTGCAAGGGTATATTACTGAGTTTATAATAGATACTATAACCTCATATAGTGAAGCTGACAGAAATTTTTTCTAAGGACCACGAAGGAGATACTTCTTATGTATCAGTACATGGATACAATTACTTACCTATGAGAAGGGTTTTTTGCACTTGAATAGTTGATTAGTGTGCCTAGAAGGAGGCTATGTCACAGAAAACCAAGTAAGAACATGGGGAAGAGTACGTTGAAATGTTCCCTGGAAGAACAAAACCTGAACTAGAGGTTGGAGACCTAAGGAGTGGGAGAATATTCAGGTTAGGAAAGAGAAGGAAAATCGAGAGAGGCCAATGGAATCCTTGTTTGGTCGAAGGAAGTGAACACGAAATTTGGTCATACGAAGACACGGGGTATTGCAATGAAGAGGAGGACTACAACCTGATCTCAGAAGAACCTGAAGATTCTGAGGACTCTGAGGAGACATCAGGATCATAACACAACTACATAACACCAACAATATCACCTGAGACAAGATCTAGAGTTTCATCCCTAGAAAGGACCCCCAATACGGATAGCACTAGCCCTAGAAATAGTGCGCAAGGAGGCACACCCCCTTTGAATCCTGGTCCAAAAGATCTTGACGCTAAGTCAATGGCTGCAATAGACATCCGATTACCCAAATTTAATGGAAATGTGACAGAAGACCTCAAACAACATTGATTCCTCTTTGAAGCTATTTGGATGGTACGTTTAGTCCATAGTGCAGACATAAAGAAGGCGCAGATGATCACGACCTTGAGGGGTCACACGCTAGACTGGTTCATGAATTTCTGTGCCGCACCAGCCAGAACACCACAGAAGACCCTTGAGGAGATCTGGGCTGCGATGATCTCAGGGTTAGGAAACCTAAATCAGAGTCACAATGTATTACTGAGATCAAGGAGATTAAGTGGGCTCCAACAGAAACTGTGTGGGACTTTGATCAGTGATTCATGATGCTAATGGCTAAAGTAAGCTTCCAAATGTCCTATGTACAACATAAAGAGTGGTTTATTTCTGCACTACTACCACACTTCTGAGGGCCGTTGATGCATCAAAATATTGAATCACAAATAGAAGCATTGGAACTGGCGATGAAGTTAGAGGCCTCTCCAATTGGCGATAGTTTTGCCGAAATGGTACAGATCCAATCACAACTAGCCAACCTAAGGATACAACTTCAAGATATCAAGAAGGGTAAAGAAGCACAAGAAGACTTGTGGTGCACAAAATGTAGAACGAACGGACACACTAAGGATAATTGTTCGACCTTCATGAACTATGTTGCGTCAGGTGCACTTAACCAATTAAATGACCATGGGATACCATGGTGTCGTATATGCCAGTCAAGAGGCCATCAAGAAGAAGAATGTTTATATTTGCAAAAAATTGTAAGTACCCCTCCAAACCTATTCTGTAAATTTTGTAAATCAGTAGGACATGATGAAAAAGACTATAGAGCATACCAGCTCTTGAAAGAAAAGACAGTCGACACGTACTTAATGAAAAATAAGGGGTTCCATCGGGATGAACAGGAACAAGCCTCGTATCAACCTATGCAGTTCCCATATAATCAGTACCAACACCCATATGTGCCTCAACAGCCATACGCACAATGAAACCACTATCAGCAACACTATCACCAAAACCACTACCCACCACAACAAATACACCCGTAGGGAAGGGGTGGCGGAAACTTCAGAGGATGAGGTGGAGGAGGAGGATTTGGTAGGGGAAGAGTTCAAGTTACATGCTATAATTGTGGAAAACTGGGTCACTTTTCTAGAGATTATTTAGAGCCTACAAAAACATGTTCAAATTGTAAAGCACAGGACCATAATGTTGAACAATGTCCTCAGTTGATCGCAAAGTGGCAAGCAAGGACCATTGCAGCACCTAACCCTCCACCAAACTTGAACCCAAATGAAAATGTGAATGTTCAAATGATCGTGGATGAATCGTGAGACTTGAACATAATCATCGTTGCTTGAGGAGGTGTGATGACTCGAGAAGACCAAGATAACCTGCAAGAACACCCACAGCCACAAGTGAGGCCAACGGCACAGAAAAAGGAATGACTACCCATCTAGAAATAGAAAGAAATATTCTAGGATGTGCAATCGAAATTCATAATCCCATAAGTACCATCGAATTCCATGGAAGTCAAGGAGATTCTTGAATGATTTCGACATATATTGCAGAAGAACACCCTGCTAAAGTTTAGTAATCTAAGAACCCTTTTGTCCAGTTATTTAACACTAATGCAAGACAAATATGCTATTGCAAAGTTGCAAGTAATGATAGATGGGATTCTTGTAGAGACACAACTGGAGAAGAAAGTTAACCAAGTACAAAAGAAATGTAAAACCGACCGCAAATTGAGGATGAATGTGCAGATAGGTGACTATGACATGGACTATATCATTTTGTATTTGGGCTCAGATGTCAACATGTTGACGCGACAAACATGGAAAAGTATGGGCAAGCCACGCTTGGACTGGTCTCCTATCCAGTTGCAACTTTCCAATCAGGCAAAGGTCCTACCTATTGGTCGACTGAGCAATGTAACTGTGGATGTCAAAGGATTGCACACATCTGCAAACTTTGAGGTCATTAACATTTTAGATGAAACGAACCCTTACTTCACGCTACTGGGATTAGACTAGGCCATAGACAACCAAACCATCATAAATTTTAAAAAAAGGTTTCTCTCATTTGAAGATGAGGAAATGAGGGTAGACCAATCGATCCATTTGAGGGACAAAGATACGTCGAACTTGTCTATAATGAGGGGTAGGGTGACTATCTAAACCAGATCTACAATGTTACATCTATGCAAGAAGATTATACCACTCCAATAGCAAACGGAAACCTCAGCTGGAAGTGTGCGAGTTCCTGTACATCTGATTCAGGAGAGGCTTTAGAGAATTGGAAAAATAGATTACATGAAGTCTCTATGAGAAGGTGTGAAAGAGTTACAAGATCTCTGCAACAAGTGGAGACTGAGTCAAGAGAATTACCCACCTATGAGAGTTTCATATACACCTTGGATATGACACCTAATCCCTGCTATACATCTGAGGAGATGCGACAAGAACCCTAATAGGTTGTGTATACAGTTGTAATTGCCGCCAAACACCCTACAATAGAGGCTGCACTTTAGAGGTAAGAAGGAAGTATAAGTGCTCAGTTTCCCTAGCCCCTGAAAAATCAAACAAGTGCATATTGGATCATCAAAGACCCCAAACCTCACTAATGCCCAAAATTATTCGCATACTAAAGCAGTTGCGAAAATCACAGATATCCTGCAAGAGTACCATGGGAATAGTGGGAGATTTAGAGGGGATGAAAATACCCTTGCGACTACAGACTAAGCCAATTCAACAACAAAAACTGGCACGGTATGATCAATATATCAGGGTGAAGCCATCTAAAGAAGGAAGACTAGTCCTATATTATGTCAGTAGAGTATTAAAGAAACCAGGAAAGATGAAGACACAATATCTATCACCATATAGGATCACTCATGTTATGGTTATGGGTGCAGTACAACCCCAGAAGATTAGATGGCACCCATGCCGTGAGTATGGTGAACGGAAGCTGCCTGATACCTTACTACGACACATATAAAAAACAAAAACATGCCAAAAGACGTAACCTACTCTGTTGTAGTATTGTTACAGAACCAACATAAAAGAATGAGCAATGGAACACAAAAAATTCAAGTTATCATGCAACCTCAAGCAATACGTGGCAAAAGAAGGCAAGAAGTGAGAATGACAGTCTGGCTAGCATTAAAGCAGCGAATCTCTAACAAGGATGCGGGCAGCTGTGACAACTATGTGACATTAACTTAGCACAATACAAGGAACAGGGTGACGTACTTATTAATCCCAACAATCATCCTGGCAATAACTACCATAACTAGCCTGAAAGGTACAACACAAAAATCCAGTCACAGAAATCAATGAAGAAAGCATCGAAAATAGCAACTCGGGGAATTGATTAGACCTCAACCTCCTATCAAATGATGATTGAAGGACACCAAGGGATAACTAAATATTCAACTTCCCCATCAAGCAGTCTGTTACACATAGTAAGCACCAGATTCGAGCCATTGCAGAGCTAAAACTTGCCATCTATGTTCAATTACGTCGACACCCATGGTAATTAACATTCCCAGTCAGAGTGGGGCATCAGAAGCTACTATCATCTCTGGTTGCCCCATTTCTGAGGAAGTAGAAATACAGTCAGCTGAGGTTCACCAACTGCAGCAACCACCAGATATCAACTCAATTGAAAGAAATTGGAAGCAGCAAAGAAGACAATATGGTCATGCTACTATTCCAACCCCTGGGTCGCATGCTATACCAAACCTAGTGCAGAGAATACCAATTGCTAAGGGACTGTAGCAAGCCACACTGGTACATGACAGAGAGTTGAGGCAACCCAATGAAACACAGCTGAGAGAGGCATCTACACAACCGCAACCAAAGAAAAGGAAACACAAGGCTCTGACTGATTCGAAAGAATGAGGGAAGGCACCTGCTGGTGAGCGAGCAGAAGATATCAGGAATGAAGGCTTGCTACTGCAGAGGGATTCAGAAGTAGAGTGGGATGATGTAAATTTCTTACATTATGTTTGACCAAGGAGGGATGATGCAAGGGAGCTAGACCTCCCAAAGAAAGCAGTGACTACTCTGGTAGCACCCCAGATCCTTGTGTAAATGACCTTATTGAATGATATCTTACCCAATTTGGGTGTGTTGAAGTTCCAAGACTTTGATGCTCAGCAGCAGGAGGGACTGTAGATAAAAGACTTCATGAACATGACCTAGTCCACTATAAGTGATGCCCAGGTGCTTAAGGCAAAGATTTGGGCCAAGGGACTTACTAGCTCAGGTCTAACCGACATGCTATTCATGCTTGACTTTGGCCATAACATACAGATCAATTCATATGTGAAGTAGTTACTATTCTACTTCCATGGAGGATACTTATGGCTAGATCAGCAATACTCGGTTGATGCCGAGCTGATTGTAAGGATAATCGGACTCGCAAATGAAGGCAGAGATCCCATGCCATACCTGGCTAAGCACAACACTAAACCTATCAAGCACAAGCATAACCTTTAGCGAGTGGGCTGGGGCTACTTACTGGGGTCCATCCAGGAAAAAAGTGTGCGCGTTGCTGCAAAAATCCTATCCTACAAGATATTCCATAAAATGATACCTACGCAATGTTTAACAACAGTGGTGGAACTTGCATACTTATGTGCACAAGGAAAAAAATTGAACTGGTCATGGTACCTACTGAACGCGCTTATAGATGACGCGATGCTGGCTCTCAACACAAGGAATACCACAAATTCCACTACTCCTGGTTGTTGATCTTGATTTTGTTCACTATATGGGCTGACTCACCAAACAATGTCCAGATGGATGTCCCACTATCTTTCCTGGGTGCAAGGTACCAAAATCTATAGGAAGATAAGGAGAAAATTGATCACCATAAAGACAACAACATTGCATTATTTATGTGCATGCTATAACCCTGCTACCAACAAAGGACCCGCTCCAGCAGGTACACCATGCAGGATTCATGGTAAAAGATGACGATGTGGATTCAATTGTTAACCTTTGGCTGAAGGAATGGCATGACCCACTAGCAGAGCCATTGTCAAAAGGGAAAAACCCAAACGAACCGCCAATTCACCAAGTTATTGGTGAAGAACATGAAGGTGATGATGCCGAAGATCATCCATTGCAGGAGAAAATGGAGGATGATGATGATATGGATGACTCGGACCAGCATCCATTAGAGCGGCCACCAAGTTGAGATCCGGCACAGATGCAGAACTGGGTACAACCAAAAGATGGCCAATCATTTTAGAAGAAGTAGAAATCCAAAAGAATGGTGAACACAAACACATTGATTGAGGATGAGCTGCAAGAACTTGCTGACAATGTTGCTAAATTTGCATAAGATAACCTCGCTAGTTTGAATATGCAGCAAGTAAACATTGCTACCCAAGTTGAGAGCCACCTCAACAAGTTGATCACGGCCATTCAAGATGTTAAAGCCACAGTCGATGCTGAGGCATATGGTGTTGATCCCAATATCCCACTGGTTACACCAGTGTTAGTGCCACCAATCAAAGTGGTGATTCAACGGCACATGCTCAAGGTAGAAACAGAGACAAGCATAGATCCTGATGATAACAGGGCACAGATAGAATTCTCCAAACTTGGTTTGTAGGAAGTTTATAACATTTAGGAGGGAGTTGCGTCCAAAATTTGGCCAAGGGAAAATGATGTTGCTTACCAGGAATCAAAACAACAAAGGAAGGACAAGCTGTGCAAGGCCCTATTGAAGGGAAAGGAGCAGGAACTGCAAGAATGCATCACCCTTCTTGTTGAGAAAGGGCAGGAAATATTAGGAGGTGAGTAGAACCGCATTGCACTAGTGGACTCTATCAAGAATGCCATCGCAACATTCCCATTAGCAGCAGGGAAAGAAGATGAAGACTCATTGATTAAAGTAACTAGAATTGAGAAGATCACACGGGATCTTTGGTAGCAAGTGGAAGATCCACAAGCTAGGAATATGCCAAGCACACCCCCAGAGGTGCTTGCAGAAAGAAGAAAAGCAACGTCTGAAGCTGCTAAGAAAATAAGAGAAGGTGAAGCACTTTGTGCCAAGGCCGCAGATGCTGTTGCAACCATCTAGGGAGCACTACTCGAATATGTCACAGCTGACAAAATAAGGCAAAGTGTGTGAGAGGAAAATGAGAAAATTAGTGCTGCAAAGGCAGAAATGATGAAGCTGCCCCTTTAGCAGAAGGTCATTAAAAATGTGGAAATCAAAAGGCTGCAATAGGAGATGCAAACCCTTTGTGAACAAGAGAAATCTAGGGAATACAAGGTTGAGGCATTCTAGTCAAAAGCTTAGAAGCTCACTGACCATATTTAGCCGAGTCAGTAGAAAATTCAAGGCATAGTGCAATCGATTGAGGCGGAATCATTGGAACATGTCCATTCAGATCGTGTGGAGCAGTTGGCTGCGCAAGCAAATGAAGCTGCAGAGGAAGTCGCTATGATTGAAATAATGGTGCAGACATTCCATGAAAAGGTCCATACTTTTGCGTAGCTTGAGCCGGTTCTAGTAGCTTAAAATAGTGGAAGAAAATAAGGCCGAGGCACGTAGCTAAAGCAAAAAAAAAGGGAAGGCATCCCTAGCACAACATGTGTGGAAAGATTAAATAGCACCGAAAGAATAAGTTGCGCACAAGGGAAGGTGCACTTTAAACCTACTACAAAACCAGTATGAGACAAATGGTGGGAGGTCCCTGACAACTGGAAAGCCTTGACAGACTGTTAAATGCATCAAGATTCCACAAATATTTGGTGCTTGTGATAGGACAACAACCTAGGTGGATCAAGTGTGGGAAACTCTGCAATGGTGACCATCCATCTCATCAACACTCTATCATGACTATTAGTATGGGGAAGTGACCACATCAGTAATCATAGCAAATATGAGAAGAAAATATGGTACACTAGATGAACGTCTTGTCATAATGATGCACCTAGATATGCTTACACGGAAGATGACCTGATGCTCCTCCTATAAGATCGGGGCACCCCTACAGCAAACATACATCACTTAAATGTGTTTCTTGAGAACTAGTTATAGTTACAAATGGGTTGGGTAGTGTCATGGTGAGCAACGCTGTGGACTAAAGCAATTGATGCAACCTTCAGTGTGTCGGGTATATCCAAAGACGAGAATAAGCAAGATGGTAGCAGTTTGCAAGTTAATTCAACACAGCTAGAAGTATTTGGCAAATTCATCCTTGGTTATTAGTAGATCAGTATATTAGCAGTACTTCCAGCAGCACTAGAGAGAATTTCAACAGGGACCAGAATTCTTGCCCAATTTGACAAACTCTGCGAGGTAAGAACTAGGGTCCTTGCCATCTTTCACGAAGTCTATAGGATTGGAAAGCCATTCATATTCCAGCAATCCAAGCAGGATCCACAGGTGTCAAGGGACCGGGGAAGGGCTATAAGGCTAGTTACGACTCGTACTCTATGCTGCTTTGGTGAATTTCATCAAAGTTTGGTGAATTATTCACCTCGACCACCCTTGCTTGTGGGGATTTTCTGGTTTTCAATATGGATAACTCTTCAAAGTCCATATCTATGTTAGGAATGTGGTGAAGAGCAAGATGCAAAAATGATGAAATCAAGGAAGAATAGCAAGAGAACAAGTGGCAGCAAGCATGTTTAAGACCCCAGGAGCTTGCGAATGGTGGAAGAACCAAGTCCACTTGGATTGTTATGTCGGAATGGGACACTAGCCACCCTTGGTGAAATTGGAGGAGGACTATGATAAGATGCTGAAAGAGTTCTAGAGCAAAGACAACATTATTCTTCACGGAGATGTTGGTCCCAATAAGAAGGGTATAGCATACTTTGTATACCCAAGAGAACTCTGAACTTGAACCCTCCATTTCCCATTTTTTGATGGTGCCAAGAAAGAATTTGTATCGGTGTGCTAACCTCAAAAAAAACCTAAGTATGAGAAGAAGATGCATTGAAGGAAACTGTCAAAAAAATAAAACATAAGGAAGAGGGTTCACAAGCCAAGAGGCAAAAAAATCTGTGCAAGAAAAAAAAAATTGTAAAAGGTACCGTGCAAATTGCCCCTCCCCATATGTCCCTTGCTTTGTGGCTCGGGACGAGCCACATGTCAGTGTTGGGGGCCTGTTGGCCTACGAAAGCAGCATAAGGAAAAATATTGTGCACACAACCAAAGAAGATGTGCTACGTACGCGATAGACACAAAGGACCCGCACAGGAAGAATAGAGAGGTGCACGACAAAGGAAAGGTAAGAGCAGAAGCACACAAAGGATAATGGTTGGAAAGAGACAAAGTCCATATCATGGCTGTTTATGACGGCATAATCCTGCAGCTACGCACGTATGAGGGGATATTTGTAAGTCAGGCTGATAGTGCCTTGTGTCAAGTCATGATCACCACAGCTACAACCTGAGGGGTTGCTGAAGGTGACAGTTAACAGACTGTCGGTATGCAGTCGGCCCTGCTGGGTCATGTAAAATAGTATAAATAGGAGGGATGCAATAGTTAGTGGGTTGCAATTGGTTGGCATATGTTGGCTTGTAGTAGCTTTTAGTTGTTAACTATGATTATGTTTGTTGGAATATAATAAACCCACTCATAAAATAATTAATCATTATTTGATTAATTTCCTACCCACTAGCTTAGATAGTTGGCATCCACTTGCACCGTAGAGTCAACACTTGCCATCTATATCCTAGGAATGATTGATTTCTGATTCTGGGTTCATCTTGACCACTTTATGGCCATCCAAAATTGGTAATTGCGCTTTACAACAGAATCTGCTTTATTCTGCTTTTTCTGCTTTATCCTGCTTTTATATGGATAAGGTAAAGCTAGTCAACTAGGAAACTTGCAGCTTTTGTTGCCAACCCATCCTCCATTATTTTCTCTCCATATTCTAGGATTAGCAAGTCTTTCCTTCACTCATCATCACTCACACATGCTATTGCTAATTTGTGAGGTGCTTGGTAGTTTGGGAAAGTGCTTTAGTCAACTATGGGTTTTATCATAATTAGTAAGCCTGCTTTATGAGCTAGCATGAGTTGTCTTCATGCAACTCGTTTTTCCTTTATAAGGATGTATTACCTATGTAACACTAGTAGAAAATGAGAGATTAGTGACCAAAAAAATGACCAAAATCCGCATATCAATGACCACTTTTGGTTTGGCGATCGCTGGTGGCTAATTTACGG
>LPNX010259315.1:0-23265 GCA_001517045.1 Pseudotsuga menziesii
ATCCAGAAAGAGTTGCAGCCATTGCTAAACTTCCCTTGCCTAATACAAAGAAAGGCCTTCAATCTTTCTTTGGTACAATAAATTTCCTTAGGAGATTTATTCCTAATCTGGCAGAAGTAACTAAGCCTTTGAATAAGTTACTTAGAAATGATGTCAAGTTTCAATGGGATGAAACAGGAAAAAGAACTTTCCAACAAATAAAGGATGCATGTGGTGAAGCTCCCGTATTAATCAGTCCAGATTGCACTAAAGAATTCTATCTTTTCTCCTTTGCATCTGAAGACACCATTGCTGGTGTTTTATTACAGAAAAATGACCAAGGTCAAGAACAACCCATAGCATACATGAACAAAATCTTAAGAGACTCAGAATTAAAATACCATATAATAGAAAAACAGGCTTATGCCTTGGTAAAATCTCTTAAGCATTTCAGGATTTTCATAGGGTATGCCAAAGTAATTGGGTATGTTCATAATACAGCAATTAAAGATGTGTTAACTCAAGAAGAAGGCCTAGGTCCAAGAAGTAGATGGGTTGCTAAAATTCAGGAATATGATTTACAAATCAGGCCCACTAAGTTAATCAAAGGACAAGGATTAGCTAAGATGTTAACAGAAAGTAATGAGAAGGCTTTAGGTTTGGTTGATCAGAATATGGTTTGTGAGATTGATGCTCCAGATTCATCCCCAGATTTGTTAAAGCTTGAGCAAGTTGAATGGTATGCTGATATTATCTTTTATCTTAAAAACTTAACTTGCCCAAGTCATCTTGTTGGTCATAAGAGAAGAGCCTTAAGGCTCAAAGCATCAAAGTATATCTTAATTAAAGATGGTTTAGGATGGAGGAATCCAGATGGGGTTATCCTTAGATGTGTGGATGAGAATGAATCTAAAAAACTAATGGATGACTTTCATAATGGTTTTTGTGGAGGTCATTTTGCTGCTAGAACCACCACCCACAAGATTCTTAGAGCTGGATATTATTGGCCCACCATCTTTTCAGATGTGCATCAGTTTGTGAGAAAATGTGAACCTTGTCAATTGTTCACTGGAAAACAGAAGTTAGCTGCCCTTCCCCTTCAACCAGTTGTGGTAGAAGCACCTTTTCAGCAGTGGGGTTTAGACTTCATAGGGAAGTTTAAAGATAATTCAAGTAATGGTTTTTCATGGATTATAACAGCTACAGATTACTTCACTAAATGGGTTGAAGCCATTCCCACTAAATTTGCAAATGAAAAAGTAGTCATGGATTTTCTTGAAGATAGGATAATAACAAGATTTGGAGTGCCTTCAAAGATAGTAACAGATAATGCTAAAGCCTTTTGTTCAGCTGAAATGTCTGCATTTTGTTTAAAGTATGGCATTATATTATCTCATGCATCAGATTATTATCCTCAAGGAAATGGTCAAGCGGAATCAAATAATAAAAATTTAATGACCATAGTCAAGAAAATTGTAGGGGAAAACAAAAGGTCTTGGGACAGTATAATAAAGTATGCTTTATGGGCTGATAGAATAACAAAGAAAGCATCCACAGGCAAGAGCCCTTTTGAGTTAGTCTATGGTTTAGAAGCTCAGCTACCAGTTCACCTTACCCTGCCAGTGTATCAGTTGCTCCAAGAGTTTGACATAGAAGAGTCTGCACTTCAAAACAGAGTAAATCAGTTAGTAGAGTTGGATGAAATAAGGAGAAAAGCTTATGATCAGAACTTTAAGAGTCAGGAAAAGACAAAGAAAGCCTTTGACAAGTTAGCCAGACAGAGAGACTTCAAAGTAGGGGATATAGTTGTCCTGTGGGACAAGGGTAGAGAAAAGCCAGGGAAGCACGGGAAGTTTGACAGCCTCTGGTTAGGCCCTTATGTGATCAGATCAGTTGCGGGTCCAAATTCCTTCAACCTGAGTCACTTGGATGGTGAGCCATTGAACATTCCAAGGAATGGTCAACAACTCAAGTTTTATTACACATAGAGTCAACATGGTGTCCAAAGGGACACCCTTTGTAACGTATCTCTAACCCTTTTCCCTTGCATTTCTTTAAGTGAAAAACTCAGAAATTATTAGTTGTTTGTTCAACAACCAATAAGTATTAAGGGAAAAAACATTATGGGCTAGTCGGCTTGATGCCTAAGTCTAGGAAGCTGAGCCTTTTTATAAAAATTGACCTTGCTAGCACATTTTTTACAATTTCCCCAAGGGTATATGAACATGTGTTCCAAAAATTTTGAACAGTCATTGAAAAGGCCTGGCAGATTTCTGAACTCTGATCATGAACAAGTGTGCCTGTTCAAACCTTGTCGGCTCACTTGAAAAATCCACCAAGTACAACTTAGGTGGTATCAAGGCCTTAGGAGGTTGTTAAAGTTCATATGTCGATGTATATAAGCGTGGTAGACATAGTTTTGAGTCATTATGAACATGTACTAGGTCCCCCTAAGTTTTTTTTTTATTTCTGAAAAAATAAAATTTTAGGCCATTTTTAATGTGCTAATTGGAAAATTTCAAAATGTAATAAAAGTGTGGTCTGGAGTCCGTTTTTGGTGTGGTTAAACTCATTTTCAAGCTAATAGCACCTTCCTTTCCCTGGGACCCACTTTTCGTATGCTTTGGGTGACTATTTTTTTCCTGTATGGCATTATTTCTCTAACGGTGCAACAAAATGTCCAGAAAATGCTAAAAAGTGACAAATTGACACAAAACATAAGTCAAAAGTAAAAAATTAAGCAAGTCGAAGGCTTGTGGATAGGTGGCATTTTGTCTAGTTTGAAAGGCGATCAAGCTTAGGATAAAAGCGTCATTATTTAGTGGTATTTGATGGCTAATAAATCAACCAAAGATTGGATGTGCGTCCCTCTCCAAACTCACGTGCGATTAATTCATGGGCCCTCACGTGATGTTATGCGGCATTACTCCATTGACGTGTAATGACTTGGAAGTTGGTGGCAATCTCCTCCTAAATTAAGGCGAAGTCAACTCAAGCGCATGATTGAGGTGGAGTTTGGTAGGTGACGAGTCATGCATGATTGAGATATGCGCCCCTCATTCGTGGTTGGTAACTTGTGTTATGTTACAATGCATGGATGGGTTGGTAGGAGTTTAGGTGGGGGCCCATCCCTCTTAGGAGATGTGGCACCTTCCCATACCAATCACAACCAAAAAAACTCCTTGATTCATTCAATTAAACTCCCCACATCTCAAGCTAATGCGCCAGTCCTCTCTTGGTTGGTAACTCTATAAAGGCGAGGCTTCGTTGCTTCATTGAGGATGGATGCAAAGAACCTCTCCCTGATTATAATTTTGTTTATCTGATTAATTAAAGTTGAAGACTTTGGAAGTTTACCTTGTGTCATTGGACGAATGCTATGCTAATGAGGTGATATTGTATTGTTTAGAATTGCTCTTGCTTAATCTGTGTTGATATATCTAGCTTAGAAGATCATTCATGATATGTAGAGTAAGCATTTACAATTGTGATGTTGCTTGGTTATGATTTGTATTTGAAATATATAGGAGTAACCAACTATATTCAGTTGTATTGAGGTTCTCTGAGTTTTTCTTCTTCAAACATACTAGATCTAATCCAATTTTTGCAAGAGCGGTTTTACAGTTTTGCAGGTAGCGAAATCCAAAGGAAGCATTGAACTAAGCTGTCTCTTCTCCTTCTTCGACGCCCTTTTTAGAAGCTAATCTTTGTTACAGGGACTCCAAAGCCATTAGCAAAGGATCAAGCAAGGGATTGAAGTGTTCATCCATCTCCTGAAAATCTAAACTCTATCTTTCTTGGTTACCTTGTTTTAAATGCTAATAAAGTAGATCTATTTTCAAAATTTTATTTTCTTTCAATCTACTTTAGCATATTAAAAATAGTTAGATCTAAAAAACGCTTCCAAAGCTTCATATTTCCATTAGATCTAAAGCTATAAGACTGGTACTTGCACTTAGTAAATTTTCAATCTTTTTTGAAGTACCAAAGTCCAAAATTTTTATTTGTTTTTTTTGTGCATACCACCATATTCTAATGATATTTGCTTGCTGGTTTTGCAGGTTTAGCGAAAGAATAGAGAGGTATGTGAGACTAATTACTACAACCAAGGGTAAATCCAAAAGTCTCTTTCCCACCTAGAGAAGACTAGTGCTAGA
The DNA here is from genome assembly GCA_001517045.1 of Pseudotsuga menziesii. Classification (NCBI taxonomy): domain Eukaryota; kingdom Viridiplantae; phylum Streptophyta; class Pinopsida; order Pinales; family Pinaceae; genus Pseudotsuga; species Pseudotsuga menziesii. The sequence goes on from LPNX010259315.1 coordinate 4,137, forward strand.
TCCAAGGGTAAATGGAGTCGGATTAAGTTGAAACTTTAGATCTAGGGTTTAAATATTTATTCTTAAGTGGGTTTTGATGACCGTCATCAAATAAGCACCTGATCTATCATATCTACAAAACTAAGGTTTTAACAATGTGGGTTTTGTGTGACAATAAGCTAAAAATATGACAAATAATAATAACCTTGTAGATCGTACCTGAAAATACTTGTGACCGCCTTGTACATCGATGATCCTTCCACTTAGTTACAATTTTGAGTGAGATATAGCAGCATCCAAATGAAAACGTTTTGTCCAAAGAAGGTAAAGCGCCCTCTCCACCTGCAAATTCAAAGTAGTAAAGTGAGATTTGATTCACGGATGAAAAAGTAGCCATGCAAGTCATCTAAAGAGAAAGATTCAATGCACAAAGTAACAATTCATCACTGCCTGAAAGATGAAACGATCCACACGAAGAGATGATGCAAGTCGCCTCCACAATCTCTCCTCAAGCAAATTGCTATAACTGTAAGAACAATTCGGCCTCCACAAAAAGTAAATCGTTTGCATGCAAGATCCACTGAAATGTCTAAGCAAGAGGCATAACATTCATGTACAAGAACATTCACAAATATTTCAAGAGATTTTCCAAAAGTTTTCTTGTATTCCAATATTTTCAAAGCCAAAAGTCCTTTTACAAACGAGAAAGCTTCTCAATAAATAGATCTCTCTAGTACACAAAACCTAGATCCAAAAAGATCAAGGGCCAAGATCATAAGGTACAATCACTCTAATCAACGACTAAGATTAGTCAGATATACATCACATGGATCAACTCAAAAATAGAAGGGGTGCACCACATGAAAAGTGACCAAAATATAATATAGCACATGGTGGGGCCTAGGAGGTGACACAAATCCTTCTCTAGCATGGCCCCATGGCACAATCACAAGGTGTAATCATTAAATATAACATGGGGTGATCAAAATCACTAGGATGTCCTCCTCAAAATACATAAAAAACGCCCCAAAGTGAAGAATGCTAGGACATGTGGACCCCATGAAGAGTGAAATTGATGCCGGAGGATGAAGGTGACCCCAACAATGTGTCTTGGACTAATTCCATGCCATTTCCTTCCCTCAATTGCCCAAATCAATTTCTTTAGTAGCCATCTTCCATCATGAAAATACTGCCTCGGGAATATAAAATTACTCATACATCTGTGATGACTAAAATTGGATGTCAACTGACTGCAAAACTGGACCCATCACCATAACAATATGGTAATAATGACTGGCTACACTCTATGTACCCTTGCTGGCGCCCTAGGAGATTCAACCATCAATTGCAAAACATTTTAGTTTGATTTTTCTGAGGCCAAACTGCTGCAAACTGATAAAATGACCCATTCCTCCTCTGCAAGTGCCTGAAACTGAAAATTGGGTCCCTCAATGGCCAGTTTTGAATGTAGCCCCTCTTAAGTGTTTTTCCAAGTTACTTGAACAGACTGTCTGCCGATGTCTTCATAGATGATATTGTTCAATTCCAGTATAGTTGTTAAGTGGTAGCCAGGGGTTTTTAGGGAGTATTTGAGTGCAGGAAGATGGTCCATCAAGATACGATTGACTCTAAAAGATTAGAGACCCTTGCAAACCAGTACTGCGTACGACTCGCAAGGCTAGTTGAGGCCCTTCATCAAGTCAAAATTCTTTTGAATGCGGTGTAATAGTGAAACAAGGTTGAACATCGTCTCGAGGTGAAATGGTTGCCATCGAAATCTATAAGGATGATCAACTAAGATATTGTTTTCTTGCATCTGATGATGCAATGAAAGAGAAGGTTTTGCGCTCTATCAACCAAGGCCCATTCAAGCTTTAGCAAACAAGGCCATCAAACCTCAAAGACATAATGTATTGTGGGATGTACAAGGGTATCCACGAGGGCCATCTTGGATTGAATGTCTTGAAAATGGTGTTGGAAGCACTATCTCTTTTGAATGGCTAAGGATCCATTGTTGATCCAACATTGAAGAGAATGTCTCAAGCTGAAGCAAGGCCTTGAGAATTGTACCCTCAAATAAGTATAGGTGTTGGTGATCTCAACCTCCTCCCCTCTGAAGAAGAAATGGTGATCCAGATGAACCTTCTTTGACCCATTGAAGATCATAACCTAGTTTTTACTGAGGTTGACCATCAACTATCAAAGGTAACAAGAAAGTCCCAAAGCATCTAGTTGTCTCTGCAGCCCATCCGGGGATGAGGCCAGGAGGATCATATTTTCAGCAAAGAGCGTGATAGATATCATGTCCAAGTGAAGGAAGAATCCATCCCCATCGTAAATGGGTTCTTTCAAAAAGGATTCAAGCTCATCGATGTAGATACCAAATAAGGTGGGGGACAAGGGGCATCCCCGTTTGACTTCGATGATACTCCTAATAAAATCTAACATCCAGTGAGAGACCAAGGACTGACTCATACATGTGCATAATGGCTATTGATGGTATCTTGGAAATGCTGATGTCTCCGAGTCTTTGGAAAATGGCCTCTAGGGGAATATTGTCAAATACATCCCGAAAGCCTACAAAGAAATAGTAGACTTTCGAAGAGTGATTCCGTGCCTCAATGATAGCTTAGAGAGTCAAAATTTGATCAGCAGTTTGATGTGTAGGTCAGAATCCTGCTTGTCTGCTAGCGCTAAGGTGTCTCTGCTCAAGCTGTATAGAAATTTTTAGGTGGAGAAATGTAACATAGAGCTTGGAAAATGTGTGATGCACTATGATTGTCATGTAGTTGTTTAGATCCGCTGTGGGGCCCGATTTGTGGATCAATGATTGTCCTGTAGTTTAGATATGCTGAGGGGCCCGATCTGTGGATCAGGTGAATAGTATGGTGCAATGAAGACTGAAAACTGGTATGGACAACTTTGTTGGACAGGTTTTCTAGGTGACCATCCAAAGTGTGAAGACCATGTTTGAAGAACTCTGCCTAAAACCGCTCCGCATGAGCAGCTTTGCTGGTATTCATCCATCAAACTGCCTCTTTGATGTCGTGGTATGATAATAAGTAACAAGAGAGGGGGAGGGGGTAGAAGTGACCTGAATCAGGGGCTGCCCAGGGACATCATATAGGGTGGAAATTAGTTGAATTGGCTTAGTTCACATGGGATGTATTTATAGGCTCTGAAACTTTGGCAAAAGACAGCTGCTTTCTGTTACGGAATGTTGGAGTTCTTTCCCAAGGTTTCAGAAATACAGAAGTTGGGAAACATTTGATTGAAACATGCAAACATTAGAAAGGTGAAACAGGTCTATGTGACCATCACATGTTTACTGCTCCAAACAACCAAAGATAATTTGCAATGGACAAATATTTTAGGCATTATCAAAGCAAAAATACCTTCTATTATTTAGCAGTGCTTGGTGCCCATATATTATTTTCTTTTGACAGTAGAGAATCCATCTTTGTAGAGAAATTTTTGGAGATTGGAAAGCTGAAATAGATATGAAATTGCAGGTTGACTTTAATGGTTTAATGCTGGTTGCTATAACGGGTGGAATTGTAGGAATTGTAGCTTATAGATGCTGCAGCATTGTCATCAGTGTTACAATCTATGCTGTTGGGAGGGGGTAGCGGGAGCAGAGCAAAAAGTAAAATTTTCAAAAGCTCCCGTTTTGGGAGCATTTTTTATATATTTTGATGGATTTATATCTAAAAAACACGTAGCATGTTGAATTGGCTATAGAAAACATGGATTAAACCATATAACATCAATCATCTAGTAATTATAACTTGTAACATTGTTGTCAAATGATCAACTTTAGGAGCTTGGCAAAGAAGGGAGGTACCCTAACATTGTCATCAAATGCTCAACCTAGTATAGGTTGATCAACCTAGTACTGAAAAATCTGAAATCTGAAAGACAACTCATCACTCAATATGTGTACAATTTGAGAATTTCAGGGATAGTTGAAATAAGAGGCCTTTCTGACCCATTATCGTGAGGATTACATGATATGTTATTGCATACAAGCTTTAGCTACAAAAGAACTCAAGCATTTGTCTGAAATTCTGGGAAAGTTTATTTAAATCTATGATGTTAGGTGAAGTTCTAAAGATATTTTTCGTGTGCATATAAAGTGATGTGTATTTGGCTTACGCCAAGTTGATCATTTTCATAGGAGATAGTTCAGTGGTCCAATTGTAGCTGGCATCCGACATTGTGTTAATCTATGATACGTTGGTAGTATATTTATAGATCTAATCACAAACATGCACAAATATACATAACACGTGGAAAGATGGATTCATTATTTAGATGTTGAGGATCTGAATGTAAAGTTTATATCTAACTTTCTTAACGGTGCAGGTTGGCATGATGCTTAGGGGTATGGGCTTTAATAATAATACATCAATATTTTTAGCATCTGGAAAAATATACAAGGCAGAGAAAAACATGGTACCACTGCAACAAATGTTTCCTCTCTTACAAACAAAAGAAACACTTGCATCTCCAGAAGAACTTGCTCCTTTTGAGGTACCGAACTTTTCATTGGGCAATGGATACTCGCACTACAAAATCTGTACAATTTTTTTTTCCTCTTGAAATATATCAGGAATACATTGTGTATTGGTGCAAGTTGTGAAACAATCTATTCATGACTGCAGGGTTACTCGTCAAGGATGGCTGCATTAGACTATACTGTTTGCCTGCATAGTGAAGTTTTTGTTACAACACAAGGAGGCAACTTTCCTCATTTTTTGATGGGTCACAGGAGATACCTTTATAAAGGACATGCCAAGACAATCAAGCCAGACAAACGCAAGTTAGCATTGCTTTTTGATAATCCAAAGATAAGGTAAATTTGGCTGGACAATTCTTTACCGCTAAGCATGTAACTGCATCTTAACTTGTCTGTCTTTCCACAGCCTTTACATCTTTGCATTCGAGGCTTTAGATGTTTAAATTTTATAATCCATTTAAGGAGAATAATGCACTATCTGTTCTTTATATATTCGCATCGGTAAGCGATTCAGAATTGAATGTTGTGTCCTCCTTGTGGAGGTTACGGTGTAGTGAAAACTCACATTGCTTAAACACAAACATCATAGTAGCTAATTGGTTGAGAACTTAGTTATGAACCTAAAAGTACTATGATAGTTTTGGTGATCAAAGTGATGTCTTGATTTGCATGTCTGAAGTTAATTACTACATCTTTGGTCTCTCCTGTTGCAGATGGGAGACTTTCAAGCGACATATGCAAGCCATGCGTCGTCACAATGATGTTAAAGGAATTGAACTCAGAAAAGCAAACGGTTCAATATATACATTCCCCATGCCAGATTGTATGTCCCGTCAAAATTTAGGAAAACTAAGAAGCCCAAACAATGTGCGTTGAATGTAAGCTTTAAAAGATTGGATTTTCTCATCACACTACAGAATTTTTCTCGGACGGTGCCTAGGAAGATATCCTCATGTAATATACCGTGCATGCTACATTGATTTTTTGTATTTTTACAATTATAGTTCAATTGGATTGTCGTGTATTCCTCTCCAGATTTGGTGTTATGAACTTGTAGAGCACATTGGTCCTATGGTTATTATCAATCAGACAGCACTTCAACATTATAATGAGATCGTTGTTTGGTTCTACTGTTGAAAACATTAATCGAGGATAATGGGACGAAATGCTGTCGAATTTGACTGTACAAATTTTGTGAAATAGGACTAGATCACATTTTGAAGTGTTTAGTCCTTCGTAAAGTTGAACAGTCAGTGCGTCCACATGGTTTTGAGATTGTATCCTTAATCTTTTTCAGGGGAAAACAAAGTGAAAATGCATCGAGTTGGGATTTTCAGCTGAGTTACAAAGACGATATGTATCTTTTGTGCTCTTTCAGTATCATCAACAATGTTACATTTACTTCCTATTTAGTTTGGGTTGTCTCTCCCATTTTATTAGTTCATCCATGTTTCGTTTTGACATATTGGTGTAGTAGTTTTGAAATATTGGTAAAGTGGTTTTGATTTAAGTTACCAGAAATGGAAACTAGTTACAAAACGAAGAATAGTACTGATCCAAGAAACATATGCAAGTTTGTATAATACACACATTATTTATCTTTTATGTTTAAAAAATGAAAGTTGCAAAACATTATCATATTCATTTTAAATAATGAAAGCTGCAAAAATAAGATAATTGTGGGTACTAATATAAAAATATATATCAATTAGCCCACAGGGTTAGCTTAAGTAGTTGTCATCCATTTTGTTGGGCATTTGGTTAGTTATGTGGGTGAATAAATTTGGTTGGAATCGCTATTGTTCAGGCTAACTGGCAAGTTTACCGTGCATGCGGATGCACGTCTCCACATTCCTGGGAAGCATCCCTTAGATTTTTTTTCCTTTGGGAAAATAACACTATAATATGTCAATGTTTCATTTGCTATATGACATTAAATTTTAAATAACAAATCACAAGTTTGTTGTGGTCTCTAAACTCAATGTAAACCTTAGCACAATTATATTTTTTACATAAGAGAAAATCCTACATTGAGCAACGGAATAAGAACTAAGAAACTTAATATGTATCTGTTTACTTCAACGATGTTTACCCACCTGGTGCAAACCAGTCCTCAGCTCCAATGACAACCGTACGGGAATCACACTTTAAGGATAATCTTCCCCAACCAATGCAAACATTAAGAAAGTGGTGATAATTGTACAATGTTCCGTGAGGTTCTTGACCTCTGTGGTGACGTTTATATGGTGATTTTTACGACTCTCCAATTACATTATATGCTACCTTGGGCTTTTGTGGATGCTCATGATGCAAGTGATCTTCATTGGTTTAGTTGAAGTGAAGAGGAGCGCTGCCCTAAGCCATAAGCCCGGCAGACTAGGCGCATCCATTTTTCCCATCTTAACACTATAGCTTATAGCTTGTTCCTTAGTTTTGCATAAGCAGTCCATACAATCAATTCCCACCCACGACGCGTAGCATGACCATATTGTTGTTCACAATGCCATTGGCCATTATAAGCGACCACACTAGTTGGGTGACAATTTAAAACACAAACACCAAACCCTTAAATTTATAAGGAAAGATTGACTTATGTCCTATTAGGTCTCAATTAAATCTCATCCTATTAGGCCTCGATTCAATCTCTATTCAATTTGGCGTGAACTAGTGGATCTTCGGTTGACTAGTTTTTGCACTAATTTTAGTAACTGCTTATGGGTATGGAATGGTTTGTGAAATTTTAAAATAATTCAATAAATATAGTTTGTTGATGCAATGTATAATGAAGAACCAAGCCTTTTGACGATGGAAATAGATAGCGCCAACTAGGGACGGGTGGTTTTCATACATGTTACATATGATAAGTGTTAAATGGCGAAGGGGACCAGCAATTGATGGTATAATCTCAATTCCCATTAAAAGTTATTTGAACAACTAAATTGAACTATTAAACGCATTTTTTTTTGAAGTCGGTAAAATCCATCATAATTTAACTGTCAAACTAGTAGCGAGTGCAACCATCATTGATTGGTATACTAAAAAATGAGTTGATTCATCATTGTTATTCAAGGAAAATTGTACCACCTAAAATAACCCACAGGTGGTCCATAAGAGGGTAGAATTCAACTTTTGTAGATGTATTTGATGAGTCTTGGAACATTAACCTGCTTCTTTCTTTTAAGGTGATGTCTTAGCTAATCAAAAGTAGTTTTAAGTCTTACTCCATGATCAAACTATTAAACACATTATGTATGAAACAATTATGTAAATGTTTAGTTGTTAAAGTAGTCGAACATTATATTATGATATAAGCAACATGCACATGGTTTTACTAAGTTGGTTTGCCGCTAGGGAAAGCAGACCTATTGGAACCCACAGTGATATCGAGAGGGGGCTGAGTGAATCGGTATCATACACTTTTAACAATTTACTTCAGTAATCATGTATCATTATCAATCGTAAACATTCATAAACATCAAAGCACAATACATATCATCTTTATATGGCAATTCAATTTAATGAATTGATAAAACCATAGGTTACATTAAAATATGGGAGACACCATTATCTAATAATGGTGAGCACCCACCCACAAATTATGTAGACACCAATCAAGGACATCAATCCCTTGTGCAAGCACCAACCTATGAGGACATCAATCCTCTTATGAGCACCAATTTATAATCAACAACCACTAACTTGATCTTTTAGGCACCATCCTATTTGATGGATGAGGACACCAATCATCTTGAGCACCAACTCAATTCCGCGGGAACCAACCTGTGGAGTAGATGAGGACACCAGTCCTTTGCAAGCAACCAACTTATAAGGCAAGGACCAATTTGCTCTCCCAAGTACCACCTTGCCACCTAAAGCAAAAATATGTATTTTGTACAAATACACAGACTTTGGTAATTTACACACAGTCTTCATTCAGTGCTTTTAAAACCAATCACAAAATTGTGTCCTTGTATTAATCTTTCCCTCAAAATGTGTGTCAAATTGTACATGAACTATCCTTTGCTCCTTGCAAAACCAGTCTACTTGAATCGAATCTGCTCACTTTAGATTGTCATGTTCAAGAGATTCGAACCTGCAAATAGACATCTCTTGTAGCCTTTATCCTCAGTAATTCGTCCTTATCTTTCTTACTTCTTCATTACCTCAAATCTCGGACACACTTCTTCACGCATCCTTCAATTTAATAGAGGGCACACTTAATGTATATATATATAACTTGCTAGCCTCTAAACATAGCCAACCTATTATTGTTTGTTTTAATTCTTTGTAGAAGGGTCGACCTGTTATTGCTTGTGTTTATTTCTTGCCAAGCATTGAGGAGAGGGTCGACTTGATTCTTGTGAGAGCATTGACACTAAACTTTTTTATGAAGACATCATTTTGTACGTTACCATTAAGACTTCAAGACATTACTAACTTAACGTTGTTTCACTTCATGCTATCAATTCTTATTGGCACTTCATTGCTACATCAAGTTATAATCATGACACTTTAACACTTCACTTCACAAGGACGTTGCTAAGGATGTCATCGTCCACCCTATTTAACAAGGCACTCCATCATGGCTTCAAGATGCTTCAATGTTTGTTTTTCAACATGACACTCCAAACTCATCATCATCAAAACTCTCTAACAAGCTTGACATTGTGGGTCCTTAATACTACAATTCCCTTACTAATGTTGACATCAATGAGAACAAAACTTCCAACAATCTCTGCCTTTCTCATTGATGGAAACAATTCAACTTTTTGCAGTGATGCATCCCCATATCATCAACAATTTGTTTTTCTCCCCATTTGACATCAAGGAGAAAGGGCTACTTTCCTTGACCAAATATCTTTTGTGAACATTTCTTCTTTCCTACAGTACCCCCCCTTTGATTGTGCTAACTCTTCTTGCTCCTTTACTTTTTGTTGAGTTGCTCCCTTGTGAATGTATTGTCTTCTTGTGGTTCTTTGGGATGTCATTGACTCTCCTTGTCTTCATGCTTCTAGTTTTTCATTTTTTTACTATTTTCCCTCCCCCTTTGATAGTAAAGAGGCCTGCTCTATGTGCTCAAGTTGATGGCCCATGACATTTTCATATCCAAAAGATTTGGAAGAGCTTCTAAATCATTAAGGAGGATCACAATTCTGCCATATGTTTGAAGAGAGTTAACTTGAACTTTTACTTTCATATGCTCCCTGTCTCAATTAGTGTTACATTGATTAGGACTGTAGGTTTGACCTCATATGTTAGAAAAATTATTGGTTATCCAAAATGCTTGTATAGGACTGTTGGAAATTTCTCAAATTCTTCAGTTATCCTTTCAACATTCTTCCTAGACTAACTTCAGATATGCACACTTCAGATCGACATACTAAATTTTGATTGAACTCCACCCTTTAATTCTGCATTAAACATCTTATAGAACTATCTTCGAATAGTTACAAATTTGCATCTTAACCTTTTACATAATGTGCCAAAACAGTCCACTAAAGCTTCTTAAATAGAAATTTATGTCATTTCCATTGCACTTGCAGAAGCAAAGTGTGGATATTTAAAAATATTGACCTCTTTCATAAAATATATAAGATATTCGATATAGGTATTTATATTAATAGACCAACCTTTTTATAGCTTAATGTCTTAAATTTGTTGCTGGGGTTGATGTGTATCTAATGACATGTTGTAGAAATGCTACAGAATGTAGAAATACTGTAGGTTATCTTTATTGGTTGCTCTGTTTGTAATAGAAGTCGTGGATAGGCATCTCTTCTAAGCTTTGTGAGTTAACTTGTTATTTCATTTAATTAGAAAAAAATATATTGCATTGTTGTTTTCTCTTTTTTTTTTTGGTTCTTAAGTGCCTCATAGGAGGTTTTCTCTTAAGATTTGTATTACTCCTACAGGTTTATAGACTGCCTCGGTCGAGGTTTCAATTTGCTAACTTGTCTCAGATGCCTTTGGAGAAGTTTTGATATGAGAATTTTGTTTTTTTTCTTCTCTTTATTTTTTATTTTTTTTATATATATTTATATTTATATTTTATTGATTGATTGATTTATTTACTTTCAAGATGGTTTAAGTCAAGGAAGGGCATTGTTTCCCTCCTATGAGATGTAGTTATGCTCTCTTTAGTTCCTCAATTATGTTGATTTTTGTACCTAGGAAAGTGTTCCCCTAGTGATTTTTGCCTAAGTCACTTAAAAGGGGAAAATAACATGACCCTTGCAATTAATGACTTGAGATGAGTTTTAATTTTCACTTTAGTGATTAAAGTGACTTTTTAGGAAAATTTAATTTTAAGTTGAGTGAAATTAATTTTGGAGAGGAATAAAGTGCACATTATTTCTCAGGGATTGATTTAAGCAAATTTGGGCCCTTGGATTAGATGAGCATTCAACGTTCTCATTAAACACCAAAAAGGAAAGGGAAGGCATGAGAGATTCATTCTATTGTTTTTCCATGACCACTGGAGAGCAAGAGAGAGATAAAGTCGAATTTGAGAGAGGGAGAGTAGATTGAGCAGAGGCACGATTCCCAAGAAACCGTACAGCTTGAACTAGCACAATTCCCAATGCAATCATACAACAATCCTTGGCACGAAAAATCGAGTAGAAAAATTCTTGTTAGGGCACACTTTTTGAGGAAGCAATTAAAGCATTTATTGCAGTCGTACTATACATGTTTGTACAATAGTTTTCAGTCTGAGTAGTGGCACGAATTTTAAGGCAGAGGGGCATGAATTTCGTGGCAGTAATTTGGTGTTCCTGTGGACATGAAAATTGAGGCTTTAGACCATACTGTCAGTCTGTGCATCATATGTATAGTTTTGTAGCAGCATGAAAATCGAGGTGGTTGCAGACAAAAAAATCTAAGAATGAATTTATGAAGTGGCACGAATTTCGAGGATGATTTGTTTTCTCATCTGGTTGAGATAAGTTGTGACTGAAATTTTGTTTTCGGTTGTATTATTGACTGAATAAATAAAGAAATTCTTTCTAACAGGTTTTCCCCAGAGGTTAAGGTTTTGCCTAGCTCAATTTGACCAAAAATAAGTGTTTGATTTATATGTGTGACTATGTTTTATTTCTGCTCATTGAAGTCTTAAAATTTCTTCATGTGTTTCTGTCAAAATTGTTTATGAGAAAATGAACTAATTTGCAGTTGAATGTAAATTGGGTTGGGCATTAAACAATAATGAAAACGGTGGCATGAAACCGGGTCGAGGAATGGGCCGAAAAATTTACAAATTAATTGTATTTTTGTGAGAGGCTTCAAATAAAGTTTCAATCTATGCCCATTTACTAGCATTAGTATTTTATCTTCATTTATAATTGATATTATGACGGATCCATTGTCATAAATGATATCAATATTATAGGGTCCCAACCATCTGGTTCTTAATTTGCTTTTAAAATCTTTTAATATTGATTCATAGAGCAAGGCCCAATCTCCTTCCTTTAAATCCTTGGTCCTTTTGAATTTGTCATTCCATAGCTTCCTTTGATGTTGAATAACTTCTGTGTGATGGAGGGTGTAATGTCCCGGTTTTGACCCCGTTTGCATTAGAAGATACATGATGTATATATTGTAATTAATCATGGTGTGGAGCTAAAGGCAAAAGCCCCACCATTGATTTGGTTGTGTATGTTTCGGCAATAGGGATCGTTACCGATGGTATATCGTGCTATCCGACACATTATAGTTTTGGGCATCATGTAAATATGCACATCAATTAAAATACACCTACAACCAACTACGACGGTGCAACGTTAAATGAAAATGGCATGATTCCTAAGGTTAAGGGGGGGTTGTCCGACCCGTGGGGCTCATTGGGAGTTTTCCATGTGTCAGCCACCCATTTAAACATTTGTTGTCTGTTAGTTGGGAGCAGTTATTGCTGAGTAGTGTGGGTGTGGCAGGACTGTCAGTCCTTTCCCACGTGCCCACTCCACCAGTGGACTCTTCCTCTTCACGTTGCTGGGGGCAGAGAAGTGACATTCCATTCTTCCCACTCACTCCACTTTCCCACTCTAGCACTCACGGTTTTGGTTTTGCTCATTCTCACGCAGGGAGGTCTGCTTCCTCACGCGCACCGTTTTGGAGATTCTCCATCGTTTTTCCCATCCTCGCGTAGAGATTCGTCCTCTCACATTCTCACACACAGGAATTCTACGTTGTTATTCCTCACGCAGGGAGCTGGAGAAATCGTTGTTGTCACTCAGGATTTTCGGGTGCACGAGCAATTCACGCTCAGGGCTGTGTGCCTGTGTGTTCCATACTGGTTTCAGTGGTAGGTGTATGTCTCCTTGCCGATTGTGGCCGTGTATGTTGCCGATTGTGGTTTGCGTTTATGTTTTCCCCTGTCCATGCTGAGAGTTTGGCTTCTTTCCCATTTGTGGACTATGTAATGTTGCCATTGTTTCATTGTGAGATTGGGGCTGTTGTCTTCCCCTGGTTTTGGGATGCTGTGTATGCAAGTACCTTTTTGGGTTGCTGCCGAGTTGTTTTGGCCATGCTAGGGCCAAGAACAACTCTAAGTCGTCTTGTTGACTTGAGCTATGTTCACCTTTTCGTTTGGGGTTGTCACCCTGTTGTCTTTATTTTCATCACAGAGCTGTGAGCTGCTTGTTTTACTGCAAGTATGCAGTGGTGGGTCTTCGGACTGTTTAGAGTAGGATTAGAGGCTGGGTATGCTTGAGAAAACTGGTGTTTGGAGCCACTCAGACAGAGTTAGACTGCTAGCTTTCTTCTCCACAACCCTTGAAGAGTATTGGAAAGGGAAGTCAGGGCCTGAGGGACTGTGAAGCAGAGAAAGGACTGATTCCTGGTGTTGGGTGTGTGGATGTCTTAGAAGTCAGGTTAGCTCTAGTGTAGGCGTCCTTAGCTCTCCATTGAGACCACCAGCTTAGCATTTAACCTTTCCTAGCTCCTTGACGGCCTGATAAACCCTATTGTGTGGGCTTGGCTGATTTGTGTACCTTGGCTATGTGTAAGCCTGCTTTGACCCTTATTCCTTGGGGAATCATGCCCAGCTCGGGGGTGGCAGTGTTGCTGAGAGATTGATGAGCACACTGGCCTATGTTTGGGTTGAACGTTGCAACAACGTAGCTGGTTGCGGACGAGTTCTATATAAGATAAGTGTTATTGTCCTTTTTGCTTCTACATTTACATTTACTGTCTAATGTCTAATGAATCAAGATGAACATGTTGATGCCTAAATGAATGTATATGTTTGCTTCCGCTATATGTTGAGTAACTATGCATCCTTGTATGTTTTACGCATTTTAGCATGTTTTATGTTCTAGTAATTTTATATCAGCTTTATATGCATGTTCTTGTTCATGGGGCTAGTTGCCCGGAGGTTTTAGATGGTTTGGTAGCGTCCTCTTCGCCGGTCGGAGGGTCGGGGACGTTATAGTATGGTATCAGAACTAATGTTGTAGCATGGGCCTGAATTGGCCATGAAAGATCAGCTAATAGAGGTAGGTTGTCCTCTACCCAACATAAATAAGAAAAGTTTGAGAAAATTTGGTTGAAAAATTCTCTAAGTGCCAAACTCGTCGGATCATCGGAGGACTGAGTGGGAACATCCTCTGATACAACGGAATGCTTAGTCGGAAGACCACCCAATGAGGGACCGATGGAAGGAAATTCATGAAAATTTCTCTAATTGTCCGTCGGCGGAGATCAGTGGAAGTCTGAGCCGCAGTTGCGGAGAGGATCAATCGAAGGCCACCGAAACGACGGCTCCGTAGGGTTAATGATCGCCGAAACGGTGGCGATGAGTAGTTGTTCGGATCGCCGATGCCGTTGGTGAAGAAAAGACGAAGATAAAATTTTTGGGAAAATTTCTAAGTCATGAGGCCATCGGCGATCAACGAAGTTTAGGTGATGGGATCACCGATGCTTAGGTGATGGGATCGTCGAAATGTCACCACCGTCGGCGGGAATTAGAAGACGGGATTGCCAACAAATAAACGATGAAGTTGACGATGACACGTCGGCAGAGGAAAGAGAAATTCAGTGAAGATTAGTTAGACGGATCGATGAAATTTAGAGGATGAATCGGCCGATGCGGCGCCAAGAAAAATTTCAAAAAATTGTCTAAGTGTTGAATCCATTAGCGATCGGCGGAAGTTAGTTGATGAGACCACCGATGCCGCAGTAATTAGTGCATCCGACCGCCAATAGGATTGTGGCCTGCGGAAACTCCAGAAAGTTCGTTGGCCACCGTTGCGGAAGCCTAGAGAACTAGCCGCTCGATGAGTAGAATATCTGATCACCGACGCGGTAGTGATTAGAGGATCCGATTGCCAACATACTAGCATCGCCGATAAAGTCCGGAAGCGTAGATGAACGTCGGAAAGATTTAGGTGTTTGGTCCGCCGATGCATCGGGAGAGATTAGTTGTTTTGACTGTCGATGAACGTTAGAAAGATTTAGGCATTTGTGAGTCCATTGTTGCGGCTGTCAGTCGGACTATCATTCCGACGATTAGTGTTCTAGTCGCCGACGCATAGTGGTATCAGTTTCCGACCGCCGATGAGTTGTTTAGCCCGCAGAATTCACAGACGGTTTACTGCCCGCCGTTGTGACCGCCTAGAGAGCTATCCACCCGATGATTAGTGGTTCCGATCGTTGATGCATCGTTTGAGAGTTAGTTTCCTCACTGATACTGCATGATGTGGTGTTAATGGTTCCAGTCGTCGACGCAACAGAAAGAATTGTTGTTTGAATCGCCAATACGGCGGAGAAGACTAGTGGATCAGATCATCGATACACCATAGTCCTTGGCATCGCTATGGATCCGACACGTCGGAGGAAAATAGGTGATCGGGCCGCTGATGAGCGCCGGAGGAAAGTTGTTGTTTGGATCACCGAAGTGTCGGAATTTTAGATGGGATGAGACCCGATTTGAGTAAAGGAAATTTTGATTATTTCAAAGTGGATTTTTCAGCGGTTTTAGTAAAATTCTCAGCAGGTTTTCAGGGCTAAAAAAGAATAAATTCTGGGTGGCTGAAGTTGGCATTTCAGACCAAAATACAGTAGTGTGCTTTGCCCAAATTTGGTGAAAGTCATCATTTAGAAGTGGTGTGATTTTCACACCCAAGCATGTGGATAGGCGTTGGAAATCCTATCCAGCAGGGAACAAGGAGGAATCACCAAAGTGTGAATGCGGTGCTGCAAAGTACTAGTGGTTATTTGAAAAAGAAATGTGTTGCTGTCAATATGGACAAATCCAGGAATTGCATGCCTAGAGGTAGCAAGGACTATGAAGTCAAACCAGTTGTTGTGTGGAAGAGGAGTTCCATGCAAGGATGAGGGACTTGAAAAGAGAAATTTTCTTAAACCCTGTCTTGCTAATTATGATTACAAGTTTTATACATGAAATGTATGAGGATATGCCTTGCATGCATAAGATATTACATGTCGGTAAGAATAGTGAGAATTATACATTTATAATGAGCCACTAATGGTAAATATTGCATTGGTGTTGGCATTAGTGGAAAAACCAACGACAACCTGGACATGGATGAATATGCTGCTGATGTTAACGAATGTGACCAGCAACCCTATGGAGAAAGGGATAAAGCAACAAATCCAGAATCAAAAGTTGGTGAGCAAATTCTGCAATCTCCTGCAAAAGAACCAACCAGACTGGTAATGTCAAAGGTGTAAGTAGGACCCATGAAGGTAATGGTGTAATTATGACAATTGCATGGAGTGGTAAAAGCAAAAGATCTCATACCATGTGGGTATTTGAATTTTATATTGCATTCATATAGAAATGTGTCATGCATGCATTATGTTGTGATGAGCTTAGTAGCCCAAGGAAAGTAAGCACTGATGATCTTGATTATAGTAATGCATCCTATATGAAGTAGTCATGGTTAGGCCATGCATGTATGTTTGAATGCATAGTATTCCTGAATCAATGCAAGGTAGCATTGAGTGGATATGCATTAAAAGATTTTATAAATCTTGTAGTTATGCACTGAATGGATGCATATGAAGGATGTGAGTAACCGATTACGTAAGTATGGGTGCAAATGTTGTGATGCATTGCATGAATGCACCAAGATAGTGCACGTGTTATTATGAATAACTAATGGCTGAAATGATGAATTGATGACAATTCTGGAACCATTCAAGAGTTGTTATGAATGCAGGATAATAAGTGCATGAAGAGGGTATTCAGGATCGATTGGCTGCCGGAATTGCTCTATGAAAGGGCAAGGTGGTACAAGGATACGCATGTGAAGTAAGGAGTATTTAAACAATTCATTTAAATTGCAGAAATATTGTGGATGTACCTTGTAATTTAAAGTATGATAATGATTGCGTGAAGTAAATGAGTTTTGGTAATATTGATGTGATTAACAACTGGAAGTATTTGAATTCTATAATTTTGAAAATGCTTCAGTGATTGTTGCAGCAATGAAAAAGTTATATGCATCAAGACTTACCAAGTGTTTGGCTAATTGAAGTTCAGGTTTCAGGTAGATTGTTTAGAGCATGGCAATGTGGGTAAGACCATGACAAATGCCGGAATCTACCATGTGAAAGAGCCAAACCTTATGAGAAGAGTCTCATGGCTGTGAAAATAGTTTGCATGCATAATGGGTTGTTAAATTTGGATTTGTGAATTTCGGATTTGAGAAATTACTGACAACTACTAATCACTATTGGCTTGCATAAGATTGTGTCAGGAGGACGCATTGTAAGTGGGTATTCATGTTATGCTAGTAAGCATAAAATTATAATGGGCATAGTGGTGCTGCTTACAAGAGACCCACAATTGAGGATCACCTCATTGCCAAGCAAATCAATTTCTATAGTAGACAGAGTTGCAAATTCCTATTGAATTGAATTGCTAATGTCATTGTTTGGTTATGGAACAATCAAATTTGGATTGTATTATCAGATAATGATTGACTATTTGGCTACTTGATGAACGTGCCAGGGGTACACATTGCGGGAAGATCATGTGTGATGGCCTGCAGGAGCCAAACTTCATGGGGAGGTTTTCCCTATCTTGGAAATGGGTTTCGGGTGAAACTCCATTGAACATTTTGGAAATGTCTCATCTGCACTACATGTTTGGTAAGAAACATGAGTGAGATGGTATAGATTATGTCGGTAAGACATGTGTGGATATGAAATGTAAATAGGAGTTGGGATGGCAAACCGAGGGACTGTCAACTCAGAGCAGGGAGCCCCCATTCCTCCTTAATGAAAGAATACTGCCTCGGAAAATGGATAAGTGTTATGTGACCCTAGCTAAGAATATGCATGTCAAATTGTTAAATTCAATATGCAGAACATGTTTTGATTTTATTTCCATTATGACCGGTTGCTTGAGTATGAATAGGGCCTACATGGAACACATCGAAAAAGGGTGCACACTTTCCCGATGTCGGATCATGGAAGGGTTTTTCAGTATTGATTACACCCTAGGGAGTGGACGCACTCCTGGTGTCTCAATACTTGATAGTGAATGATATGAAATATGATTACAGTTTTAGAGCAATAACGCTGATGAGTTTGCTTATATTGCTTGTGTTGTCAGGTTAAATAGATGCAGTCTGGTGTTGTACACTAAATGGATAATAGCTTGGGCTCGTCCTACCTTCTACTAAAGAACACAAAGAAGGGGGTGGTTTCTTGTGTTGTATGGGGTAGTGGAATTAAAGCTCACTGCTGGAAATGAAACCTGGAAATGGTAATGATAAAGTTTCCTTCCCAGTCGACATGAAGATGCACTGGAAGGAGATGTTGGGCTATTATATGCCTAGGGATCCATAGTAGATTCTGGACCTGGAAATGGTCGTTTATTGTTGATGGCCTGATAAACTCAACTGTGTTGGCTTGGCTGAGTGATTGTTGATATAAGTGTATTGTTGATATACGTGCATGTGATTTGTTGACAGCCTGACAAACCCAACTAAAGGTTGGCTTGACTGTGTAATTATTTGATGTTGTGGAAATTGTGGAAACATTACAGTGTTGGCTTGACTACCTGTAGTCTGATAAACCCAACTATTAGCTGGCTTGGCTGAGTAGCCTGATAAACCCAGTAGTGTATTGGCTTGATTGGCAGCAGCCTGATAAACCCAATTGTATATTGGTTTGGATGGACAGTCTAATAAACCCAATGGTAGGTTGGCTTGACTATGTTGGATATATATATAAAAGGATGTTGTGAAGCAGCCTGCGTGTTGACCTAACATCCAAGTCCATAGGTAATCCCAAGGCTTGCAAAGCGAAGCAGGATCTTGTGGACTAGAGAGGAAACACACAATACAGATAAGTATTGAATTATTTTGCAATTTCTTGCTTATGAATATATATGTGTATACGATTTGGTTATGATGTTTTAAGCTCTTGCTTAAAAGATGAAAGTCGATGAGAATAAACTAAACATGTGAATCTATTCAATGTTTGAATATAGGTATCGCTAGAAGCGAGGACTATGAAAGCATCCTAGGGCTACATGTGGACATGTGATTATCCCGAAGAGCTCAGAATGAGCAGTAATGAAAAAGGTGCTAGTGAGACTGTGAAGGTCCTAACAGCCGAGACAAACCATGTGGGGAGGCTCCATGGTTGAGAGGTCTGAAA
>LPNX010259315.1:23514-40649 GCA_001517045.1 Pseudotsuga menziesii
TCGTCCAAGCAATCCATTAAGAAACAATCCAGACATGAATACTCAAAGGAAATTGAGCAGGTAAAGATGAAGCAGCCAGCGAAATGTTGGAAATGTGGAGGACATCATTTATGCCGAGACTCCCCAACGAGGGAACATAAACAGGGTAGCAGCCACAAAGTTCCTAGACTTGGGGATGAGCCAAAAGCTGAAAACCAGCAAGAGAAGCTCATGGAAGCCGAGGAGCGTGGTCCTGAAAGTTCAAGTAAATAATTGAATGCGGGACAGATCTGCAAAATTTTGAAATTTTGGATGTGCAAATTGTATATTTATTCTTATGTATTGGAACACCGAGGATGGTGTTACTCCAAGGGGGAGGGGATTGTAATGTTCCGGTTTTGACCCCGTTTGCATTAAAAGATACATTATGTATATATTGTAATTAATCATGGTGTGGAGCTAAAGGCAAAAGCCCCACCATCGATTTGGTTGTGTATGTTTCGGCAATGGGGATCATTGCCAATGGTATATTGTGCTATCCGACACATTATAGTTCTGGGCATCATGTAAATATGCACATCAATTAAAATAAACCTACATCCAGCTACGACAGTGCAACGTTAAATGAAAAGGGCATGATTCCTAAGGTTAAGGGGGGGTTGTCCAACCCGTGGGGGTCATTGGGAGTTTGCCATGTGTTGGCCACCCATTTAAACTTTTTTTGTCTGTTAGTTGGTAGCAGTTATTGCTGAGTAGTGGTGGGTGTGGCAGGACTGTCAGTCCTTGCCCACGTGCCCACTCCACCAGCGGACTCTTCCTCTTCATGTCACTGGTGGCAGAGAAGCGACATTCCATTCTTCCCACTCACTCCACTTTCCCACTCTGGCACTCACGGTTTTGGTTTTTCTCATTCTCACGCAAGGAGGTCTTCTTCCTCACGTGCACCGTTTTGGAGATTCTCCATCGTTTTTCCCATCCTCATGTAGAGATTCGTCCTCTCACATTCTCATGCACAGGAATTCTGTGTTGTTTTTCCTCACGCGGGGAGTTGGAGAAATCGTTGTTGTCACTCAGGATTTTCAGGTGCAGGAGCCATTCACGCTCGGGGCTGTGTGCCTGTGTGTTCCATACCAGTTTCGGTGGTAGGTGTATGTCTCCTTGCTGATTGTGGCTGTGTATGTTGCCGATTGTGGTCTGCGTTTATATTTTCCCCTGTCCATGCTGAGAGTTTGGCTTCTTTCCCATTTGCAGACTGTGTAATGTTTCCATCGTTTCATTGTGAGATTGGGGCTGTTGTCTTCCCCTGGTTTTGGGTTGCTGTGTATGCAAGTACCTTTTTGGGTTGCTGCCGAGTTGTTTTGGCCACGCTAGGGCCAAGAACAACTCTGAGTCGTATTGTTGACTTGAGTTGTGTTCACCTTTTTGTTTGGGGTTGTCACCTTGTTGTCTTTATTTTCATCATAGAGCTGTGAGCTGCTTGTTTTACTGAAGGTATGCAGTGGTGGGTCTTCGAATTGTTTAGAGTAGGATTGGAGGCTAGGTATGCTTGAGAAAACTAGTGTTTGGAGCCACTCAGACAGAGTTAGACTGTTGACTTTCTTCTCCACAACCCTTGAAGAGTATTGGAAAGGGAAGTCAAGGCCTGAGGGACTGTGAAGCAGAGAAATAATTGATTCCTGGTGTTGGGTGTGTGGATGTCTTAGAAGTCAAATTAGCTCTAGTGTAGGCGTCCTTAGGTCTCCATTAAGACCACCAGCTTAGCATTTAACCTTTCTTAACTCCTTGACGGCTTGATAAACCCTACTGTGTGGGCTTGGCTGATTTGTGTACCTTGGCTATGTGTAAGCCTGCTTTGACCCTTATTCCTTGGGGAATCATGCTCAGCTCGGGGGTGGCAGTGTTGTTGAGAGATTGATGAGCACGCTGGCCTATGGTTGGGTGGAATGTTGCAGTGACATAGCTGGTTGCGGACGAGTTCTGTATAAGATAAGTGTTCTTGTCCTTTTTGCTTCTACATTTACATTTACTGTCTAATGTCTAATGAATCATGATGAATATGTTGATGCCTAAATGAATGTATATGTTTGCGTCTACTGTATGTTGAGTAACTATGCATCCTTGTATGTTTTACACATCTTAGCATGTTTTATGTTCTAAGCATTTTATATCAGCTTTATATGCATGTTCTTGTTCATGGGGCTAGTTGCCCGGAGGTTTTTGATGGTTTGGTAGCATCCTCTTCACTGGTCGGAGGGTCGGGGACGTTACAAAGGGCGTCTTGCCTGAGTTCATCTATTTGGATGAGTGGGAGTAATCTCTCATTTTGTGATGTTGATATCTGGTCTAGGTTAGCTTCTATTGATGTTCTCAATATTTTGAGTTCAAATTTAGTGGGAAAATGATTCCTTTTTCCATAAGCCAACTCATAAGGTGTTAGTCTTGTGGTGGTCTTCGATGTGGTGTTGTATGCCCATGTTGCTTTATGGAGTTTGTTTGCTCAATCTATTTTTTGAACCTGGACTGTTTTTGTCAATATCTTCTCTATCTCTTTGTTGGTCACTTCTACTTGGCCATTTGCTTGTGGATGATAAGATGTTGATTCTCTGTGGTTCACCTTATTGAGTCTTAGGATATCCTCTATCAAATTTGATGTGAATTGGTTACCCTATTAGTAACAAGTCCTCTAGGGGCTCCAAATCTTGTGAATACCTCTTTTGTGAGTAATTTTGCTTCTAATTCTTCATTTGCTAACCTTAATGTCCTTATTTCCACCCATTTTGTCAGATAATCAGTGCATACCAGTATGTGATGTTTCATGTTGGATGAGGGGAGTCAATAGGTCCAATGAAGTCCATTCCCCATTTTTCAAAAGATTTTATGGTTACATGGGGATGGAGAAGCATTTCATATTTTTGTGTTGGTTATCCCATTTTCTGACAGTCATCACAACTTGAAAAATAAGTTGTTGCATCCTTGTGTAATGTAGGCCAGTCATATTTAGTTTGTAGGACTTTGTATGTTGTCCTCTTTCCTGCATAGTGTCCGCCACACGGTTCATGATGACAAGCAAGAAGAATGTCATGGATTTCATCTTCTCGAATACATCTCCTTAGGATGTGGTCTGGTCCTTGCTTAAAAATGTATCATTGAATCCATGAAAATGTAACACTCTTTATTACTATGTTGCATCTCTCTTCATAAGTAAAATGTTGAGGAAACCTTCCAATAGCTAAGTAATTTTCTATATCAACAAACCATGGAGTATGAGTAGAGATGGAAAAATGGTGCTCATAAGGGAGCGCGTCATCTACCAACTCCTTATCTACACATGAGTCAATTTGGACAAGAAATATGCTACACCATTATGTTTTCTTGGTTTATCTAGGATTGTTATGTCAAATTGTTGCAAAATTAAAATCCATCTGAGCACTCTACAACTCACATATGATTTATTCATTAAATTTCTAATTGTTGAATGTCCAATGTAGAAAAATGCATGATATCCAGTGATATAGTGTTTGAACTTGTTGATTGAGTATATTACTGTTAGGAACTTCTTCTTTGTGACTGTATAGTTCAACTCTGCACTTGCAAGGTTTTTACTGATGTAATAGATTGCATAAGGATTTGTGTCTTTCTCTTGGCCTAGAAATGCACCAATTGCTTTGTCTGATGCATTGGAGTGAATGTGGAAAGGAATTTCTCAATCAGGTCCTTGTAAGACGAGCTTCCATAATCTTTTCTTTGATGTGGTCAAATGAGTTTTGGCAGTCATCTTTCCAATGGAATTATGCTTTCTTTATTAGGAACAAAAACTTAGGAGCAACTATTTTGCTATAATCTTGAATGAATCTCCTTTAGTACCCAGTTTGTCCTATGAAACTCCTAACATCTCTCTATTTTTGAGGTGGAGGTAAGTTAATTATGACTTGAATTTTTGCAGGATCCAGTGTAATTCCTTTAACAGAGACATAATTGACATTTCTCATTGTTGAGGAAAATGTTCATTTCAATACATCTTTTAAGAAAATTCTCCAAGTTGATGAGGGATTCTTCAAACTTATTTCCATAGGGAGTGGAGTCATCCATGTATATCTCCATGTAGTCATGGATAAAATCAGCAAAAATTCTCAAGATTACTCTTTGGAAGGTAGTTGGGGCATTGCAAATCCCAAAAGGAGGCCTTGTAGGCAAAGATTTCCTAGGGAAAAGTGAATGTGGTCTTTTCTTGGTCTCCCAGGTGAATTTCAATCTAATTATATCCATTGAAGCAATCTAAAAAGGAGAATCACTTCTTCCTTGTTAGTGTCAAGTAGTTGGTCAATGAATGGAAATGTGAAATGGATCTTTTTCGTAGATTTATTCAGTTCTTTGTAGTACATGCAGGCTCTCTGTTTCCCCCCTTTATTTGGGAATTTCACTAATGGTGATACCCATTCACTGCTTGAAATAGGGTATATGAATCCAACATCAAGAAGTTTCTCTAATTCATCCCTAACAATGTCTTTTAGGGCATGGTTCATTCTTCTTTGAGGATTTTGTATAGGAGTTGCATCTTCTTTGATGTATATATTATGTTGGTAAATGGTTGGATTGACTCCCTTGAAGTCAAGATAACTCCATGCAAAAGATGCTTGGTATTTGGTAAGGAGATGGATTGTTTTTTCCTCTTGTTATGGAGGTAAATGGTTGTTGATTTTTAGTGTTTTGCCAAGAGCAATTTCTATTTTTTTGGTAGATATTTATGTTATTCATGTCCTATGATCTCCAAATCTTGAAGTGTAAATTGATCCCCTAGAAAAGTAGGATTGCTATATATGTTTAGTATAAAATTGGAAATGACTACATCCTCTTTTGGTTGTTTAAGTGCTAAGGAAATGTCTATGGTTAGCCCATGATGGATACACTAATCAAAATGATCTCCTTCTGGATTCTAAAGGGTTCTTCGGTATCTAGATGAGCCTTGGATGGTGCATAGAGGTTTAATATCTTATTTTCTAGAAAATTTGCAATGGTCATATCCCCTTGCCTAAACTGATATGGGAATTAGTTGTTGCTAGCCAAGGTCTGTCGAGTATATGTGGGTATCCATTAAGTTTAGTTTTAGTATGTAGGAAAATGAAGTTAGCAGGATACTTCCATGAATCTATGGAGACCATGATGTCTTCTAACATACCTTCATGATAAACTGTAGAAACATCTGCTAATTGTAGAATGGTAGGGGCATGTCTGAGGAAGTTTTGAATGTTGATCCCTAACATAGTGTATTTGTTCATCACGTTTATTGTTTCACCTAAGTCAATCATAGTGTCCTGAATAATATTACCCCATGTGAACATCAATTACGGGACTATCTGGATCGACATATTTTTGGTTCAAATTTTTCCCTAGCATGAAGTCTACTAATTGTCCTAGTACATTGATGGTGGAAGGATCTTTTCTCTTCCTCCCTTTCATATTTATACATGTTTCCTTGATGTATTGGTAATATATTAGAATTTCTTTAATATCCTGTAAGAGTGGTATTTTGACACATATATTCTTTAACTCCTATAAAATAGGGTTTTGGTGTTTCTGTACATATTTGGGTTGCAATCTCCGAGGATAAGGAGGGATAGGAGATGGAGTGTCTCGTATATTCATTTCATCTACTTTAGGATGTTCATCATGGATTTGATTTATTTCAGGAGACCTAGGTCTCTCTAAGTTCTTTGTGTTATCATATGTAGAAGGTCATGTCACTACTTTACTAGATTGCAAATTCAACTTGTTAGCTTCTACTATGTTTAGAGAGTATCGTATGGATAGTTTTTCATTTCTCTGTTATATATAGGTTGAGGTTGCCAATTTTTTGGATTTGGAGTTAGTTGTGTTGGAAGAGGTTGTCTAGGTACTGAAGGGGCAAGATTTTGGGCTTGTGGCTGATTGGAATTAGTCGTTGGATGAGGCATAAGAGTAGGGGGTTGTTGGTTTGGCCTCAATCCTGTAAAAGGATAATTTTTCCCATATGTAGGAGGTATTGGTTGAGGATCTTTCTGGATTTACTGATTGAGGTGTTCAGGTGAAGGTTATGTTTGCTTCCCATATGGATTGATAAAAGGTATTTTTCCATAGGTTGGCTGAAATAGTGCTTGACTATAAGGTTGTTGGTAAGGTGGTTGTCTATATGCTTGGTAAGGTTACTTCCCTTAGAAATTTTGGTACTATGACTATCCATAAATTTGTTGGAATGGTCTTGGTGGCCCTGGTATCCTACACAACAGAATTTGAGCCCAAAGTTCGACGGCTGCCATGTCTGAAATTCGACAATAACCTGTCGGGTATTCGACAACCTCAATTTTTTTTTGTCGTCGGTGGCGTAACATCGGATATTTGATGCCAAGGCAAGACTGTCGGATTTCCTACGAAACGACCGTCAGATTTCCTATCGCAAGGCCGTCGGATTTCCTACGGCAAGGTCGTTGAATATCCTACGGCAATGCCGTCAGATTTCCTATGACAATCTACCGTTGAAGCCACAACAACTTCGTCGGATTGACATGAAATCCGACAATAGTTGCTAGGCATTGAACGTCGAATAACCGACGAGATACTGTATATTAATAAAAAAATTGTATTCATAGTTAAAACTTGTTCACCTATTCTGTCAATGACTATCATAATGCTATAGTGTGTGTTCCTAATTTGAATTAAAGTTTTAACACGGCCTTACTATGATTGGGTCAGGGTTTTTTATCAAATAATTCACAAACATATTGTTGTAGAATGCTGCTAGAATAAGTATGAATGTAAAAGTCCATTGTTTGTAATAGTGTGAGTGTATATTTTATGCTCCACTTGATAACATCAATTATTACTACTAATTATTTCATATTACATTGGTTCTCAACCTGTAACTATCATATTTCAATGTGGTGACATTCAATAGTAATTTTGTCATAAACATTACAAAATTGCATAACCCTAAATGAAGAGAAAATACATATGAGCTACTATATTATCTAACCTATAGTCATGAAGAGGAAACATTGATCGATGATTTTTATGTCATTTTTGGAATTTCAATCCAACCTTTTGACATCATTTGAGAATAACCTATAGTCATGAAGATGTAGACTAGAAATGCATTTGCCATAAGTCATAAGTTGAAACAAAAGTTGTATATAAATGGAAATGGAAAATAATTTAAGAGCAGCATATGTCTAAATGTAGAATGTGGAGCACTATCATGGCCACACCATGGCAATGAAATTATTTCACGGTAAATAATACACTCAAATGCTTAACCATTGTGACCACACTGTTGTTGAAACAACGCATTTGCTTCCTTGCCTGCTATAATGAATAGTTTATTGAGCACACAATTTTAGTAATTGTTGTGGAAGAAATTCAATGTTTTGATTCTGGTTTGCCTCTATTTTTCATCCACGGCTTTTCCTTGAATGTTTGCTTGCCTTTGGCCATCAATGCCAAGCCCGTGGAGTGTTGTCTGTTTTCAACATTTTCTCTCCTCTCTTCTTCTTGCATGAGAAAACCTGTCAAATCATCAAAAGATGGTACCTTTTTCCTAGCTGCAAGACTAGTGATAAAAACTTGGTATTTTGATAACATCCCATTTTATGTAACAGTAACCAAATCACCATTTTATGTAACAGCAACCAAATCAGTACTTGATTCATTACTGAATATTTTCTCCTACGTTACCATGTCCATCCATTGCTAACAAGCAAGGTTCCTTCCACTTGACATAAATAACACTTAAATAACAACTTTAAGTGTCCTACCCTCCATGGTATAATAGGAGTACAAAAATCACAGAAAAATACCGTGCAACAATAAAATCTTGCAAGGTAGCAAATTTAAGAGAAGAATTTGTTGAA
This sequence comes from Pseudotsuga menziesii, assembly GCA_001517045.1. Lineage (NCBI taxonomy): Eukaryota > Viridiplantae > Streptophyta > Pinopsida > Pinales > Pinaceae > Pseudotsuga > Pseudotsuga menziesii. The sequence goes on from LPNX010259315.1 coordinate 31,374, forward strand.
AGATCCCCATTAGCACACAATCGTGCATAAAACCAAAAAAAAAACACTCTAAAACCTCTAAACATCTTTGACCATATTTGATGAATCTAACCTACTTGACATTCATTTAAGGATAAACAATGATGTTCATCGCCATCAACCATCCTACTTGATTTCGTTTAAATAAAAATATGTCAATGCCCATCCCCTTCCTCTTTCTTTGGGGCTTATTTGATTTCGTCTCCTCCAGTCTCCTCCTGACAGGAATCACACACTCAGAAGTCCTTATACCAAAATCTTATAAGTAAAATTAATTAAAAAACAACCTTTTCATTTCCAAAATTTGTTCAATCAAGAAGGGATGAGGAAGATGCAATTATGTAATCAGTTTAAAAGGCAGAGATAACTTTATTTACAAAGAAGACTATTTTGCCACCATTTATAACTTTATGAAAGAGTTCTGTCCCACTAGTTTGATCAAAAGCACAAAACATTTAGCAGGTCTTATTATAGCAAAAATATACAAAGGAAGATGCCTAATTCATCAATTTTCACTTTTCATCCCTCAGAAAGCATACTAGAAGAGAAAACATAATACTTAAATACAGACCTGCATGTCTGAAGTCCATAATGTGAGGTTATCATGAAGCAGCTACATGATCAGAGTGCTATCCTTGTAAGATTCTTTACCTAACGTATCAAGCTCTGCAATTGCCTCATCAAAGGCCTTCATCATAAAAAAATATGATTTTGTTGGTCAGACATAATTTCATTACATAAAGATGCAGTCAGATCCCAATTGAATTGCAAAAATAACAGGGCAGACTTTATAGCACACCTGCTTGCCAAGCGCACAGGCACGCTCTGGTGGGTTCAAAATTCCATAATAGTATACAAAAAAGTTTAGATCCAGTCCTAGTCTAATAGGGTGAGTTGGAGCCAACTCTGAAATTGCAATGTCATGTACAGATGCAAACAATAAAACATCCAAGATTATACACCAAGTTCAATCTTTCTTCAAAAGTTCCAATTGACAAATCAAAACCAAAGAATAAAATAGGCATATGCATATCACATTCTTTTAATTATAAACACAAATATAGAGAAGGGAGTGAAGCAAAATACCTGGGCTGCCTTGTATGCAAGTAGTGTGCTTTTAGAAACTTCCATTCTCTCGGCACCTGTTTTAAATTCAGCAAGATATCGATGATAATCACCTTTCATCTTAAGGTAGAATACCTTGGAATCACCAGATGTGGATGAAGGGATAAGATGTGTGTCCAAAATGCATAGAATGACATCACAGATATTACTGAGCTCAGACTCAACCTTGCCTCTATAATCTCTTATCATAGTAACATGCTCTTTATTTCCCCCGCTCTCTTCCTTTTGCTCAATGGAAGAAATTATCCTCCAAGAAGCCCTGTGAGCTCCATTTACATTTTTATAAGCCATTGACAGTAGATTCTTTTCCTCAACGGTAAGTTCCTCCACATCTACTGTCTTGGAAACTTTCTCCATGTACTCTACCATCTCCTCATAGCGCTCTGCCTGTTCAGCAAGCTTGGCCATATAGACACTTTCTTCACGAGAAGACTCTACAGGTGACATTTTCCCTGCAGTATTGAAACATGGATTGTTAGAATGGTTCCTATGTTTGTAAAGTTCAATAGGTTGAGTGGGGAAAAAAGATTTGGGAGACAAAATTATTGACAAGACACCATATAATCAATTTATCTCAGGATCATAATTCAAGATCATAATATTTTAATGCTTATCAAAATGTCAATATCTAACACAATGGAACTAGTAACCAGTTCCTAGGTCGAGTCAGTGCTGAGGTTCGTAATTCAATCACCAAATTTGGTAAATAGATCACCGATGACATGATTTGATTCCCATATATGACTGACCAAGTTAACACAGGTTGTTGTAGGGCCTAAATTGTGGTGAAAATTTGTCACAACAAAGCTGTTAGATATATTTATGAGGCTTTTCAACTCTAAACTCAATTTTTCTAGAACATACAGTGAACTTAGAGGCATCAACAAAATTAGTGGAGACTAAAGATTTAGAGCTTCACCCTACCTTTTGGGTCACACATGGTGACTATGATAATAATAGTAATGATTGACTCCCTGCTCTAATCTGTGAATTATCAGTTGTGATCGAAAACGTAAAAACCATCTTCAGATGATAAAAAAGTAAGGTTATTATTATTATTTAATATAATTATGATTATTATGATGATGACTGGATCACCTAAGGGGGTTAGAAGGAACAATAAGTGCAAACGGCCAGGGGCAACCTCTACGGACATACCGAAGCTCAACGGTGTAACTCATTATTACCTTAGTGAGGAATCAAGAATGGTGGCTTTGCCATGATGTGATTAACCATATCTCCAGCCAGTTATAAACGCCATACCCATATCACTCAATTATCACAAGTTCTTAATAGTTGGAGGTCATTAACGTATCGCTCCAAACCACTGATAAAACAAAAGACCAAGGCTCTAGTGGCATGAAGAAGGCTCTACTTATGGAATATAGGAAGGTCTTTGACAAGCAGAACCTGAGGTTAAAGAATGGTGCAGACTTATCTATATGCAAAGGTGTGCCCTAGAGCAGAAATTATGGGTATGTCAGTAATCCCTCATCATCATGTAGCAAACCTGGTCTTGCAATGTGTTGTAATGTAAACAAACATATTTATCAGATGCAACATTAAAATAAATGTAACCTCTTTTAGATGGAGCTGCTATATCACTAAGCAAGAAGTCTTAGTGCAAACTGTTGCAATGTAAACATATTGCTATAAACAGTACCAAGGAGTCACTTCTTTCAAGCACGTTTAAGTGCCTTCCTATCACATTAATTACTTCAAATTTCTTGTAGAAAAACCAGTCTTTTACAAATATATAAGTGTCCACAAGCACATTTGTTGGATGTCTTCACCTGGGAGCTTGGCAAGTGTTAGTTGTAGATGGAGTGCTTTACATGTGGGCTTATCTGCTTGTATTTAGGTTGTTTGTAGTGGAATAGGTCCACTTTGTATTGTTGGCCTCCCTCACCTCTCATATAAATAGAGTTCTTTCCTTCATTCATGCATCACAATGTTCACTAGAGATGTGAGTAGTGGAGTGCACTAGTCTCTCTCTTGTACTCTTCTTCATTTCTATTTTTCTTAGGCCCAAGGTTTGTGAAGGAAGTTCAAGAGAATATCTATGGTTAGGGTTTTACCTATGAAAACAAAGAAGCTAGGGTTTGTGATAACTCCTAGAGGGGCAAGAGAAGCATCTTATCTTGTAGATCTCATGAGAGAAAAAAGACTAGAGTTTTGTGGCATTTGGAAACTCATGCTAATTGGAGTGCTTATTTAGGAGAGAAGGAATTGCCTTGTGCACTTGTGGGATGCAAGTCTAGGTGCCAAGGAGGATCTTTGGTAGAGTGACCGGCTTTTGTTAGGAGTGATTATTAGCTAGGAGTTGGAGTCTAGGGTTTTCTATGTTTTTACTAGCTACGGTTTGGAGAGATTGACTTGTACCAACTTGGTGATGAAACCTTGACTTGTGCTTCATCTCTTATATAGAAATGAAGTATTTCAAATATTCAAATATTGCGTACTAGCAGAATTGAGTTTCATTTTGTGTTATTTTCTTGTTTGCATGGATTCCAACACTTTTTCATGCTGATTTGACATATTATATTGCTGAAATTGTTAAGTGATTTTAGTGCACACCTTGAAGGTAAAGGAGCAGATATATTGCTTTGAAATCTGCTGTAATAAATTCATTTGCACATCTTTTATATGATTGAAAATTGTGCCCCAAGGGCTGTACTCTGTTGGTGTTGAAGTACACTTAAATGGTATTTATTCTCTTGAGTGGTTGGGTGCTTTGCTTTGAATTAAAGTCTAGTTTTTGATGCTGTAATTGAATATTTCAGATCAGTCCTAAGGCTGAATCTTCATAGGGAATAGGTCTAGGAAATCTCATGTTTGAGGTGAAATTTCTGAATTTGCATGAAAACTCAGATTCACAGAATTTTTACACAACTAATGTAGGGTTATAAGATGCCATGATGAATAAGATAATGGTAGAAACTTAGTATAAAGAAATACTTATTGCAGAATTGATAGGAAAGGACGGTGAACAAAAACTAGGAACAAATCCAGTTAATAATTCAGAAGTATATTATGATAAATTGCAATGATAAATGATATAAATGGGTATATAACTTCTTTGCTAAAATATATGTATTTTAGTATATATATATATATCAAAGGTAATTGATGAAAATCTTTTCTTTCAAGTAGATAAAAAATATAATTTCCTTTCAAATATGAATGTTAGTTTTTAGCGTTGGAAAACAATAATAATGTTGTAGCTACAAGAGAGTTGTGTGAACCCTTTATTGAAACAAGTAGAAAACATGATGGTGGGATACTGTTATTTTTCCATAGAACTGAGGTGTTGATTTCACCTCCTTATTCGTAAGTTATGTTTTGTTTTTCTTATGTAATGAACAACCCCATTGAAAATAAATTTTAAATTTTAAGTTATCTTGATTTTTTTAATCATAAGGATGAAATTGTAGAGCCAATGTCACATGATTTTCTAAATTCTATGTTTGTTTTGTTATCATTCTGCTTGTTTTTTTGCTCTTAGTTAGGTGCACTTCGGAGAAGCTCGAGATGCTAGACTTATTAACAGTAAGTCTCGCATCTTGAGCTTCTCTGAATTTATCTTATTCTAGTGCTAAAACCTATTTGACCATGACTGCTTTGTTTGTGATGACTCATAACTAGTGTTGTAAGATGCATATGTGCTACTCGCAAAAATATTTGTGAAAACAATATCTAATTACAACAAAAGGGTGACAAATGGGACACCCTAGAACAGGAGTTGTAAACTCATATTCCCTTTAAGAATGGGCAGAGATCATCAAAGTACCATATTCGATTTTTGGACCAAAATATCTTGTAAAATGACCAACCCTACCATAACTACTTTAATAATTAACAATTGTGCTTTCAAGTCCTAGCAGTATCAAATATTAAAAGAAGGTTCTTGATATGAAATTACCAGGAATAGAGTAACTGCAAGAGAATTTATTCTTATTTGTATGAAACTTTCCTATTGGGAAGATGGCCAGATCCATCCCATCCATATTTAGAATGCCTATGGCCTTTGGTAGGAGGTCTTAATTAGAATTTTTAATTACTGTTACTATTTTTGCCACTTAGAGCCTCAGGGTCGCATTTATGAATTGTGTGCAGTGTAGGGGCCAAAAACTTAGTACTCAATTACTTCTATTAACTAGGCTTCTAGTAAACTTTCATTGGTTGCATTTTCAATCATTACTAGTGCTCCTAGCCTATAGATCTCTAGTGTTGTTTACTAGGACTGATATTGAAACCATAATTTCAATCAATTCAATTGATTGAGATGTAAATAGATTCTTTGTTTGCACTTTGATCAACAAAGCATTATTGACAATGCAACATATACCTAAAATCATTAGTAGAATTGACAATAGTATCTGAAAACATATTTGTGGCAAGAAATTGTCAAAAGTTGTAATTGTATGGTATGGATATTGCATGAATAAATAAAACCCATCTCTAGTCTGTTCTGTTATAAAATGCAATAAATTGCAATTTCACTTTCACTAATTTGCAAAAATGATTGTCTATCTGTACCCTTATGGTATGTCACATTCAATTGGAGAAGATAGGATTCATGAATTATCAAAATCTAAGAATCCATAGGGTAAAGAAAGCATGAATAACCTAAAACAAAGAAAATATCACTTGCAAGCTCAAGAAAATGCTAAAACAATGCATGGTGCTGGTGTTTAGGTTGGGATATTCCTTTGTGAATGGAGTCTCGTCAAGTTTTAACTCCTTTATATCGCCATGCATCAATATATTTTCCCTTTTACTCATTTTCCCAGTAACTTATTTCATGCTAGGCAGTGGCATCCTGGTTGGCCTTTCCCATCCTTGTCCTTTGTCATTGCTTCCTACCATTTTCTTGATTTTATTAACTGGGGCATTACCTCTGGCCAATTAAAGCTTCTAGATGCTTTAATTTCTAGGAAAGCTTTTCAACTTGGTTCTATATCTACAAAGCACAGTTGTAATGGTGTGATGACAGCCAGAGAAGCAAAATCCATATGACATTTCTACTATAAGCAATAAGTTTTATCCTTTCACAATTAAAGAGGATTTTGACTTGAGTAGTTGTCATCTTGCATTCAGTATGGCAGCCATGGCTGAAATTTCCCAACAATATTGAAACACTTACAAAATGCCAAAATGGGAAACACACTTTTATTACCTTTGACTACATGAAAAAATATGCATTATAAACAAATCAATTTGGGCATTTTGGAGGTGCTATTCCAATCTTGGGCAATGATGATGTAAATTACTAGCAAAAAAATGCTTTTTGTTTTGGAAAATTTAATCCCTATGAGCTAACAAAAGTCTCTATCTTTGCGGGTAATTTTCATTTTTGAAAGTTTTATTTCCTTATAATGAAAATAGGCCTTGCAAAACTTACTTATCCTTGTGTATTAGAGCAAAAGGACCAGATGGAAAGGTTTGAAGAGAACATGAGACCAGGCCTGGTTCCTTAATGTGGTGATATAGACCTCGTTCCCTAGCAAAGAAAAGTTGCAGATCCTTTTGCGAGTGAATGATTCAACCTAAGGCAGAATCTGCTACAAGAACTACACCTTGAAGTGCCAGAGATCCATTAGAGCAACTAGGCCCTGCATATTACTTATTAGACATCTGATACAGGAATTACACCCTGTATTTGATTGAGTTACCCTGCTAGGTGCACTGTAAAAGATTGTGTATTCAGACCAATCTTTGAGGAACACTTGTGGCATAGATGTTTACTACTGTCTTTCTTGGTTATTCAAATGAACAAAAGTAATCCCAAGGTGTGTTCAAATTGCTTATTAAACTCTTTTTGGTCATTGGTTGGACATTTACTGTCAAAGGATCTCCTAGACAGCCATTACTCTAGAACTATGCTATTGGGAGCGGGGATCAGGGAGAGGGAGGGGAGAAAAAAAAGTGATATTTTCAAAAGCTCCCGTTTTTGGAGCGTTTTTTTGTATCCAAGAGTGAAATTTTAAAAAGTTCCTGAATCTGCCTTGATTTGATAAACAAGCCAACGACATGGACTGTCTCCTTATTGCTCAACTTATAGATGGATTTAGGATGATTCTATTGTATTCTTGGCATCCACACTAAGATAATTGTTGTACCCCCCAATCATTTATAAAAATTGGTCTCAAACTAGGTTCAAAATGGGCAAAATGCCTCTTGGCATGAAAGTTGTTCTGTCTAATCTACCTTTCACAAATTATCTAAAACTAAAATTTCCTAAGTTCATTATAAATAAATTACAAGTATAATTAATGCATTGCCTTTTGTTTGGTGAAAATCGAGCTAAAATTGAGTGAGATTTGGCCTCCAGAAGGTAAACAATAAAGGTTTTTCTAAGGGAGATGAAATCAAAATCTAAGGTCATTATTTAAAATTTATGGGTGAAAACCTAAAGAAACTGTATAGTACTAATATTCACTTCTCCAGATCAAATGGGTCTCTTTCAAAGTAAAAAAAAACAACCTGGAAGGGGCCTAATTAACACACTTTGCTAGCTGGATTATGGACAAAAAAAAGGGTTACTAGGATTTCTGGAAATTTCTTGGTTGAATCTTTGAGTCGAACCCTGTATATTTTTTCTGGCCTAAAAATCCGAATGAGGGAGATATGGAAATTTGGTTTAGGTATTTTGTGAAACACTTAGTGGACAAGTACTTGGTTGAGGACTTTTGTCAAACAATTAGTAGATAGCCACCTACAACTCTTCCTTCTCTAAGTTCTTTTCAACATTTCAAAAGCTACCATAAATGAACTTAGACCCATACACATGGAAAGAAAAACACCCCAAGGGAATCTGCATTTTCATAAAAATACCCAAATCATGGGATTTGGTCTCGCAAAAAATGTTTTTGGAATCAAAATGGGGGTTCCAAGCCCATATGATATGGATACTTTCCTCCACAACATCTCAATTGGGTATTTTATAAATAAAATTGGAATTCCTAATTGTTTATTCAACCAGGATTGGAGAGGCCATGTGCCCTTATTGGTGAGTTAATGTAAAAAAAAAGGAATCGTAAGTCGATTCAATCTCAGAGGAGACAAAAATAATGTTTCCACCAAAGTCTAAACGAAAGGAAACTAGAAATGCAGTTTGGAAATGAGGGCAGGTTTCTTACCAGGCACGTTGTTGTAACGCTAGTTCCTCATTCTGGAAACCCCAAGTGAGTGTATCAGCCAATTTATTTTCCAAGTAAACTCCTGTACAATATGCAAACAATGAGTAATTTAGTGAATTGTTGAGTTATTTGAAAGTCACTCAACACAATCTACTCAGTTCTTCGAAAGTCACATCTCAGCGAGGGGTCACAAATTCGTTTGCCATAGACACAAAGGAACATTAAAATGAAAAAAAACAAGACATTGATTTGGTGAGAAAATAGAAACGATTACAACAAAATACCTGATCAAATACATCTCGCTTAGCCATCTTGTCCCAAAAGCGGAGACAAGCAAGAGCTACTAAAGCTGTGAGAGTTGCTGCTATTATATCATGTACAATTTGGTTATGTGGGAAGCTAATAGGAATAGTGAAACCATGATTAAACCACGCCAAATCCATCAAACTCTCAGTTTTTGCAGAGCAGGTCCCATGTCCGCCATTCTGAGAGCATCCCACTTGAAAGCCATCCATAACAGGTCAGAAATGACTGCCCTGATAAGTAAAAACCCGCTAAAATATCTTACAGATCCACTACTAAAATGGTTGATTGTAGAGGGACCCAAATGATTGTTTCAAACCAATTCAGATGAGGGAATTCATTGTAGAGGGCCCTGAATGATTGTTTCAAACCAAACCCTCCTATGCTTCTACAAACCCTGACCGCTGCAAACCCTCCTCTACGTAAACACACTTTGCCTTCGGCAGCACCTCCGGTGACCTGCTCTGCGTGACCTCCGGTAAACCTCCTCTGCGTGACCTCCGGATGTGGAGGTATATTGTGTCGGCTCCGCTGTGAAATTATTGATTGTGTTCTTTGTTTCGCGAAGAAATATTGTGTCTGGACAGTTGTGGTTATATATATACATATATACATATATATACATATATATATATATATATATACATATATATACATATACATATGTATATATATATATATATATATA
>LPNX010259315.1:43751-54446 GCA_001517045.1 Pseudotsuga menziesii
TAGGCCTAGTGTCGGAAATCCTACGCCCTAGTGTCAGAATTTCGATGGCGCTAAAATAATTTAAAAGGCTCAGTACTTTTCATCATTACTGTTCGACACATCCATACAATACATCGGATGTCATCAGATTTCGGGTTCAAATCCTGTTGTGCTAGGGTCTCTATAGCATAGAGGCTCTTCTAGTGGCTTGTAAAGGTTTGCTTTTAGACACCCTAGGTAAGGGAATTCATTAGTGAGATGTTTATCGGAGAAAATTCCACAACATTTAATTTTTTTAATACCGACTTGCAAGATTTAGTGGACACTCATTCTTTTTATGCTTCTTTATACAGTCAAGATAGAAGATAGTCAAGGATTTATCATGTTCTGGTTTCTTCATTCTTGCATGCATGGTATTCTCTGTAATGCTAAGGAGTGTAAAATATTTGGTTTCATGTCATCTAACAAACTCCCTAAATTTGATTTGGTAAGAGTGGAACTAGAGGGTTTATATGATTGAAAAGAGATATTTATTTCTCGTTGGCCTAGAATAACTTCTGAAGATTTGTTTAATCTCATCGTAATATTTTTGGTAGATATCTCCATTGGATAAGAGGTTTAAGGTTTCAAAGAATTCTTCTCTCACTCCTCTAAGAAGTACAAGCTTGAGGGATTTGTTGTCTAAAGTGCAACTGTGAGCTCACTTATAGCTAAGTTGAAATGTTCCTCATAGTCTTGTAATGATTCGTTTTCTCTATCACCATTCTGAATGTCTCACCCCTGGTTTCTCTTGTTTTACAGTAGTACATATATTTGTCAATAAAGGTTATTTCATTTGATCCCAACTGAAGAAATTGTTTGGTTCTAATCTCATGAACCATCATAAAGCAAAGTCTCTCGGGGTCGAGGGAAATAGTTTAGTTTCTATGCATCAATGGTATAATCGTAGGTTCTACAGACTACCTCAAATTCAAACAAGAAGTTGACATCTGGATTCTCAAAGACTAGCCCATGAAAAGTGGGCAAGGAAACAAGGTTAATATTCTTCATTCTAGCCTCATTGTCATGACCCCCTCATTAGAGGAAATTTCAATTTAAAATGGGTCTTCCAAAAATAATACAAATTCCATGTCATCATGTATTAGCCAATCAAAATGCTTTAAAATTCAAAAAGGGAGCACCTCTTAAACCATTTTTTAATATAAATTTGGGGATAGGTATCATAAAAAAAACTACTTTTTTTGTTCGTATTTTCGACATATCTCCCTGTGTTTTTACTCAAATTCCGATCAGGAGAGCTTGTTGGATGCGAAATTAAATTCTGCATCCAACGACTACCCACTCAGCATACTTTTGAAGGGCCCCTCTACCCCAAAAACAAGAAATACCTGAAAAAATGTGATGATGATGTCATCATCACGTTTTTTAGGTATTTCTTGTTTTTGGGGTAGCGAGGCCCGTCAAAAGTATGTCAAGTGTCATCATCACATTTTTTCAGGTATTTCTTGTTTTTGGGGTAGCGGGGCCCGTCAAAAGTATGTCAAGTGGGTACTCGATCCAACGAGCTCTCCCAATCGAAATTTGAGTAAAAACACGGGGAGATATGTCGAAAATACGAACAAAAAAGTAGTTTTTTCTTTTCTTCCTCTAAAATTAATAAATATTATTTTATTATTTTAACTATTATTTTATTAATTTTCTTTAGGAGGTCCATTTTGAGTTGAAATTTCCTCTAATGCTAATGGGAAAATTCTAGATTATGGGGTTCACAGGGATATCCCCATCTAGCATTGATTGATCCTCATTTTCCATTGTTCTTTCTTCGTTATTTCCTCAGAAGAAGAATCTGTTGACCTATCTATGGTAGATCTGAAGAGACCTTGCCTTCTTCTTTTCATATGCTAATGAGGAAGTGATAATATTTCGGGATTTCCTTTGAGATTCTTTTCTTCTTCTCTCTTTTGGCTTGTGTTGGATTTACATAGAAATCATCCAAATTTGTCTAGAACTCTAGGCATTCATACTAGGAGATGGATGTTTTTTTTCTCTCTTTTCTCTTTTTTAGTTTTTTTTTTGGATTTTAGGTATGGGGGAGTATGCTCTTTCATTATGGGAGTTTTGAGGTTTAAAATGGGCCTTATAAGATATATAATAAAATATGACGAGTTAGACATTTTGTGGAGAATGTATATTTACAACTCGCCTCTTACACTAAAATCAATATAACTATGGTTAAATTGAATTGAAAACATGTATAAATAAAATTAATAAAATATCACATTTGTTAAGACTACAAATATAAGTACTTTTAAATATATAAAGTAATTTTAAATATTATATAATAAGTGTAATTTTAAATTACTCATAAAATAAAATAAAGTATATCAATTTTGAAATTTTAAAGATGATTCATTTATTTAATATTTAAAATATTTTTATGAAATCATATAATTTGAATTTTGAATTTTTAACATAAATTAAATTTATATAAATAAGTTGTCATTAATAAATAGTAATCATATATATATATTAAATAAATATAACTTATATTTATAAGAAATAAAAATCAATAATATATTTATATTTAAATATTTATTACTAATAAAATTATTTTTTATTGTTTATAAAATATTTACAAACAGATCATTATAATTTAATATATTAAGATAAATTTAATTTATAATGATTTAATTTTTTTTATAAATAAATAAAATTCATATCACATTAAATAATATAATTATCATTAATTTAATATATTTGATTTATTAAATTATATTATAATATATTGTATTTACCCATTAATTTAATTTTAGGATTCTACGTATTTTAAATAATATATCCATTATATAAAGTCACCCATACATTTAGGAACCGCTTAAACATTTTGAAATAATATACCCATTATATAAAGTCACCCATACATTTAGGAACCGCATAAACATTTTGTGTTGTTCAACCCGTTTAATGTGATATACCCATTATATAAAGTCACCCATAGGACCATATATTACATAAAATCTTTTAGGTTGTTTAACCAATTTTAGGGGAGATAAAGTTACACCTTTTATTAAAAAAAGATAACATCATGAAAGTTTAGGATCGATCAATTTTATATAAAAGTATTCATTTTCTGAATTTTATAAAGAGATTTATTTATGAGAAATATAATAAATAACAAGTGCTTATAAATTAATTTTATTGTATAATTGAAAAGTGAATGTTAATTTAAAATATAAATTTATTTTAAAAATTGAACTTTTCTTTCTTTTTTCTAAGTATTTTAGTATATTTATATTTTATTCAAAAGTAATTTATTAGTGTTTTTTTCATCATGAGCAATTTATTTACAATATTTATGTGGACAACCACGGGTTTTCATCTATCATTTAGAATTTGACAAATAGTCATCTTTAACTCATCCAATGCCACCTCAACCATAAGGGACGATGTCATCCTCTTGAATGTGATTGGTTCTCTTTAAGTTGATTTTGACAGTGTGTTTTTTTGTTTTGTTTTGAGGCCCATTTTTACCTCAAAATTCCCCTAATGTGAAGTGAATTATTGAGTTTGTAGAATTGAAAGAAAATGAATCTTGATAGCTAGTTTAGAGAGACGTGCTTGTACTAACACGTTTTTTTTTTTTCATCGTTACAATCCTCTTTGAACATACCATGCTTATCATGCATGCAAAAGAAAAACGACTATTAAATATCTTAGTTCTCTTGTGGTTTGGAATGCCTCCTNGTTTTTTTTTTTCATCGTTACAATCCTCTTTGAACATACCATGCTTATCATGCATGCAAAAGAAAAACGACTATTAAATATCTTAGTTCTCTTGTGGTTTGGAATGCCTCCTTGACAACGACACCAAAAAGTGGCAGGCTTAATCAATCAACAGTAATATTGTTTCTCATTGGAACAAGACAATAAAAAGAATGTTGCATCTAAACATCTACTTTAATCATCAACCCAAGGATTCATACACCTATGAGGGACCTGCACAATATATGCAACTACAAGGGATATAATTATGTCTAGTAGTATGTAAATCCTAATCTAATCAATAAAAACAATGAAGTTTATAGTTATTGCAAAACATAAGTAAATCAAATCTTTTAACTAAGGTTTGCAACATCATGAGATCTAATTTTCTTGTTTGGAACATCCTTCCTCACATAACAATCATCACAGACAAGCACTATGATATTTCCCATCTAGTTCATAACCTTTAGTGAAATCCCTTTTGGTACTCTACCTTCATATCACAAAAGACATGCATTCAACAACTTTAATGTTTTGTGCGACTGGCCATAACAAACATAGGATTATAACCGTATTTCCAAATATAGAGAATACGATCTAATGTCAAGGAAATAATTTTGAATTTGTGAGTGCATGAAACAAACATTACTTAATATTTTCATAAGCAGTCTATAAATAACGTTTTACTTTAACAACACATAATTTCTACAATCTGTAGGGAAACTACAATGCATAAACAAATACTATGTTCTAACTAAAACTCATGTAAACACTTATGCTAGTATAACAAACAAGTTACTGCACTTTACCTTGGATGGGCCCTCATCCAAGGAAATACAAGAACTCTACAAAACTTAGATAAGTATTACGAATCAGATCACTTTGCCATTAAAATTTAGAAAATTGTGATAAATATAAAACTTTTTCTCAAGAATTCAAGATTACAAAAAATAGTAATTCCATATTATAAATGGGCGCTAGATTTTTTTAGCAGGGAAATCTAGTTTAAATATATCAACTATATAACGTACGAAAAAAAATACTTCTAGCTTTCTTCAAAGGAATGTGCTATGTGTTGAGCTGAGTGTGCAAGCATAGTGAATATTCATGCATAAGATCATGAATGGTGGTAGTTGTTGAGCCACACTTGGTCTTCATGAACTAGGCCTCCATCTGATGTGATCGTTGTGGATTATTGAGCACTAGTGTTTGCGCCAAACCAATTGCATTTCTACCTAATTATTTGCTTGAAGTGTGCATTGAAATAAGACGAAGTGGTTCAAAATTGGAACTTCTTCAATATGAGTTTAACTTTGTCAAAAAATTGAACTTAAGAATAATTTGTTGTGATGATTGATTTCTTGCATAAAAACTAAGTGATCTTTAAATGTCAAAAAGTTTCAATTCAAACTTGTGCTAAGAAGGTGATGCTTGCAATCAACCCCATTAGTATCATTTATGTGACTTAGTTAAGTAAAAGAAAAACTACAACACCTAAATACATAAACTAAAATCTTTCTATAATCCTAACTAGAATGTATACATTGTTTATCAACTCATTACCAAAATATTTATTTTTATGATCTAAATGATTGATATAATGGAGAAAGTAAATTCCTTTTCTTACCCAAAGTTGGGATCCATCACTTTCTGTGATGAAAACTTTTCAAAACTTATGCAAAGCTTCTAGGCTTTTCTTCATCTTTCTAATGTAAGGAGGTTGAGACATTTTCATTTATATAGCCAAGACCAGATTTGTTAGATGGTGATCACTGGGATTTCAGGAACTCATTTAGAACTTTTGTGCTCTTCTTGAACTTCTCATTTGTTCGTTGCTGAATGAGAATATTTTCATTTTTTTTTCTTTCCGACATACAATTTCACTTCTTGAATTTTGATTTTTATCTTGGGATTTTTGCATCTTCTCTTTAAGCGATTGATTTTCCTTTTTTAGATTTGTGAGTTCTTCAACTTCTGCATATGTTTTAGATCTTTCTTTATTTAAACAACTTTGATTTTGCTTGTCTTCTCCAATTCTTCCTTTAGAACTACCATAGTCTTTTCAAATTCCTTTATGAGAGAGGCAATCTCGAATTCTTGTTCTTCACAAAATTTCTTCCTTCCCTTTATCTGTCTGGTTAAATTTTCTTCAACTTGTTTTGCTTCTACTATCTTACTTATTAAACTAACAATAGTATTTTCATCTTCTTCAAGGTCTTCATGCTTTTTCTTTTTTTATTCTTCTAATAACTCTTCTAAGAACTTGAGCTTCTTGATTTCAGCTAGAGCACATATAAGTTATCATTCAAGGTCAACCTCCTTTTTAACTTCATAATATTTGTTTTCACAGGGATCGACTTCAGGATCTAAGGTTGTGATGAGTTCTTCATCTAATCCATTTCCCTGGTCATTAGATGAGTTGTTTTCACGTTTTTGGTTCTTCATTTGTTTCAATGACTTTCGTAGATACGTATAGATTTTGCAGCTTGTTCCACAACTCTTTAGCTGAATTACATTGTCCCAATTTGTTCTTCTAAGAATCTAATAGACCATTCAAAATTGCATTTGTTACCTCTTCATTGTCTTTGTGTAGCTTCTTTGTTGTTGAAAATTTTGGTTGATCCTTTGAAGTTGTGTAATAATTTATAACTACACTGCAAATGTCAAGCCCGTGAGATTGTAGAATATATCCATTATTATGATCCATGGTAAATAATCCATTCCATTGAATACGGGTGCTTTGTTAGGATCTACCCATTGACAATCCATGAGTATTCTATGGGATTTTCCTTCTAGTGGTCAAAATGTCTGAAGGAAACATGCCATGATACCAATTGTAGGAACCCACATTGATATTGAGAGGGGGGCAGGGGGAGAATCAATATCATACATTCTTAACAATGTTACTTAATCAATCATGTACCGCTATCAATCGTAAACATTCATCAACATCAAAACAAAATACACATAATCTTTATATGGAAACTCAATTTAATGAATTGATAAAACCATAGATTACAATAAATTGTGGAGGGACACCAATCTCCAATAATGGTGTGAGCACCCACTTATAGATTATGTAGACACCAATTTGACAGGGAACTCAATAACCTACAAGCACCAATTTGCTATTTGTAGGAACCAACCTATGAGGACACCAATCCTCTTACAAGCACCAACTCATAATCAATAAGTACCAACTTGTACTTTCAGGCATCAACCTATCTGATGGATGAGGAAACCAATCCTCTTGAGCACCAAATCAATTATACAGGAATCAACCTGTCTGATAGATGAGAAAACCAATCCTCTTGAGCACCAAATCAATTATATAGGCACCAACCTATCAAGTAGATGAGGACACCAATACTCTATAGCAACCAACTAACAAGGAAAGCACCAACTTGCTCCCATAAGCATCACCCTACCACCCTCAAGTAAAAATATGTGTTAGTACAAATCTGTAATGCTAGTTCTGTGTTATCCCTATAGAACATGGATAATTTTATGTACACTCCTGAAATTTATATGTATAATAAATGGGTGAATCTCCCTAATATATAGGAAACATTAAAGACTATTTTATCAATAATATAATATGTATATATAAGTTTTTGGATTTCATTCTATTATAGAATCTCGTAAAATCTTGATGAATCTTTCACTAAACTATAAGATATTGTAAAATATTGGAAAATATTTCACTGAATTATAAAATATTGTAAAAATTTTGCAAATATTTCATCAAATAATAAAATCTTGTAATGTCTTGGTGCATCATTTGCTAGGAAGAATAAACTTTTGATTCTGTAGATTACTAAGGTAGTGCAATAGAAGAGCATATACCAGAGCTTTAATCTCTCAACTCCTAGACACTCAATGAAAAAATGCATGAATGAGGAGAGGAGAGATTTATTTATACATTTCACAACCAATATTGGGTCACTCACAATTGGAGGTGTTGGTGAAACACAACTACACTAACAAGACTCATGGAAAGTGGGGATTCCACTTTTTATCTTGTCCCTTAATGGTCCAACAGACATGTGGGGAACCAAATCTTGACATACCGACAAACTGATAGAATTGAACACTTTACACTATGGAGTGATTATGGCACCCAAGAACTATTATTACAACATGGAGTATTATCGAGATCCACAACCTTAATATAGTGTATGAATTCCCAATTAGCTTATTTTCCAAGTCTCTCATTTTTAAGCCACCCTTTAAGAAAAAAATAACATGCTTATCTGTTTATAGATACCAATTCCACTTTTTCCTTTCTTTTGTTGACAATTAAGATATTAATGATGTCATTTGATTTATAATTTTTAGAGTTGGTTAGAAACTTGCAATGGTTATTAGAAATAATAACATAAGCTAACATAAATAGAAAGCACATTAATGTATCATCACACATATTATTAGAACTAGTCTGTTAAAGACTACCTTTTCTTAGATAAACTGAGGAGGTGTTTGTATCCATGTCCTTAAAATTTTTGAAAGCATGCAAAATGTGGTAATTTTTTTTATCACCCTCATTAAATGAAAAAGACTAGATATCAAATAGAATAATGTCGACATCTCAGGTCAAACATGCCCTATACATATTATATACAATCATGATGGAAATGAAGTACCGTGTTCCAATTAAATCATATAGTTATCATACATAACTAGATCCATTTATAGATGATGATAGCAATTACACATCAAGACAAATCACCAAAAAACTTTTTTCTTTTGAATGACCCTTACAAAAAATCAAAATATCGTAAAACAAGTACCAAACCCAACAAATTTAGGTCAGAAATAAAATTGATGAACTTTGCAATATAGATAAAATAACTGCTAGTCGTAAACTTCTCAATACAAATAAAAGAATAAACATGTATGCATTGGACAAATATACAAGAATATAACCAAAATAATGACCATTCCACTCTAGCCCCACCATTATAATCAACGTGCATTCATTTATATTACAAACATCTCAAATATCAACGATAACAAACATAAG
This sequence comes from Pseudotsuga menziesii, assembly GCA_001517045.1. Lineage (NCBI taxonomy): Eukaryota > Viridiplantae > Streptophyta > Pinopsida > Pinales > Pinaceae > Pseudotsuga > Pseudotsuga menziesii. The sequence continues at coordinate 52,516 of LPNX010259315.1, forward strand.
ATATGAGCATATACACTCTCATTAATGCCTTAGATCCAATAATAATTACAAAGGAAGATCCTAATAAAATCACATTTTAGACAATTGGGTCAAATTCAATTTGAATATATAAAAACCAGGTGGCATCTCTCCATCAAGAGTCCCATCCACTAACAACATATAAATGCCAGTCAATAGTTTAAACATTACAAGGAATAAGATGAATCAATCTTTTGAGCACTATAACACTTTCATAGAACCAATACTCCTAGGATAGAATAAAACCCTAATAACACTACATGAGCCCTAATAATTCAGAGTGCCCTCGAATTCAATAGGCCTAAAAAATTATCCATGATAAAAGGTAAATGTACAAAATAACAATATAATGTAATTGTGGATAAAAAACATAAAACGTTTGATAAAAAAGCCTATCGTGTTAATTATTGGATGAAAAGCGTGATTTGAGTTTGTATTCTCTAATAAATTGCATGTGCAGCATGTCCCTTCAATACTTGAGCTTTCGAGAACGGAGATGTTATGTGAATATGAAAATGTCAAGAAAACTACAAATGAAAAGTGGAATCACATCAACCAAAACCTTCACCCTACAAGCGCAATCTGATGTGGGTGAACTATGAATCGTTGTATCCTTTACATAGAAAAAAATAGCCCCTTGTTTTCCCTCCAATACTGGAAATCAAGGGATGAAAGAAGGTATTGCATGAAATAGACTAAAAATATAGGGAAATGCAACCATATGCCTAAATTACAAGGAAAATTGGGGGTGAAAAACTGTTTTCATTATATTTTGTCTAGAAATTAGGGGAGAAAGATAGATTGGAGGAAGATTTAATTTTCTAGGACGATTTTTTTTTCTTTCATTTTCCTCATTAATATATGGGAGGCTATTCATTTTGGATTTATTTTTTTCTAATAAATATTGGGTGAATATATTTTAGCTTAAAAAATCCTTTCAATATAAGAAAATAACCCACTAAAATTTTGTAACCCCCTTAATATAGGCAATGGGATATATATAGCTCCTAAAATCATCCTTGCTATAGATGTCACATCAATCAATTCTATTGTAATATTTAAACATCCATACATTTAATTAGCAATGCACCATCTAACAATAGCAATGGAGAACGGGATAAACATGTTTGTTTTATTATATATGAATAGGAGGGCATTTGTCATACAAAATATGACAATGTTGAGACAACAATAATAAAAATGTCAACATCCATGTAATTGTTACAGTTATTGGTAACCCATTGATTTTCAATTCAGACACTATGTCCAATACATTATACAAAATGTTTGATTTTCACAAACAATTATTTCAAAATATACATCAGCTTGCATTAACATCAAAAATAAATATGGATCATCATTCTTCATTGGAAATGTTATTAGCGCTCGATCCACTTGCATCAGTTGGGTGATTTGGCCGAATGTTTTGTTGATTGGTTCAATTTTTTTCCTCTTGTTCAGCTTCCATTTGGAAACATAAAAATAAATTGTACTAAGTGTATCTATATTGCGGGGAATAATAACAAATAAAATAGATAATATACATGAATGCAAATTGAAAAGAGATGTACCATAGAAAGAATCGATTCATGAATTATACACATTTTTTCAAAACCAAATCTCATGCCTTATATCAAGAAGTATGCTATTGGCTCCACTCCATACTTTGTTTCCTACAAGTTTTATACCCCATCATAAATCATAGATTTAATATTAATGGTTCGTTTGTTCTATTATTTATAAGACGAGATAAGTAAAACAACATAGATATAACTTACAAATTCCACAATTATTTTTTGATACTCCAACATATACTCACAACCCTTCCTTGACCCAATGTCAATCAATTCTTCTGATGACTCCTCTTTGTATGTTAACACTTGTTTCAAGACATCCAAGGATCGTCAGTGAAT
>LPNX010259315.1:54702-128124 GCA_001517045.1 Pseudotsuga menziesii
CTTGTCTTATCTTGTGTGTTGAATGAGTTCCATTTTGTTTTCTTTTATGCAACAAAACGATTGAAAATTAATATTTAATGTTGAATTAAATAATGAGATGTACATAATAAAAAAATCAACGATTTCATAGATTTGAAGCACGTTTTTTTGTTAGAATAACCAAAAACCCATTCCCATACTTAGGATACAATAATTTATATTTTTGATTAATTTCTTAGGTCCTACACTAACTAGTTGGCATCCACTTGCACCATTTGTTAAAAAATTTCCTAAAATGCCTGTAGGAGCGCCTTCGTAAGAATCCAGATAATATTTTGACCACTCAACAGAATTCCCAGTTTAGTAAGTGTGCATTCCTTCCTTATCTTGAGTTTGACTTCTTTTCAGAAGCTTTTAAGACAAAAGGTGAAAGCTGAGCCACATGGAAACTGCCTTGTTTTTTGCACAACTCATCCTTTGTATTCTTCTCTCCTGAAAGCATGAGTATATTTAATTTCAATAACTTATCAGTTGATACACCTCATTCAACTAGTTCGTGACCTCGTTGACTGATTTGGAAAGTGTTTTATGCACCTAGGGGGGATTTTTGACTTTTAGTAAGCCTGCTTTTGTGAGGATTCAACTTGCAACCTTAGGAATTTGAATATTTGATGTAATTATATTTGAACAGCCTATTATTTTATAATTTTGGGTGATGTAAACTTATTCGATTCAATTTTGCGTTATGCACCAATTTCAGTCTCCAATTTGAGTGGATCTATGCATGTTTTTCAAGCAATTTTGTGAGTTCGGTTGATCTAAGCTTGGGATTAATTTCCACATGTTATCAGAGCCTATTTACCTCAATTGTACTTCTCTATTATTACTTTTACAGTATCTTCATCACTCTCCCAGGGAGCGCATTTAGTATGCTTAGGGCGTAGTTGCTGAAGAAATGGATCAATCTCACCATATCATCTTGACTCCATTCAACTACTTCGAATGGAAGGAACAGATGGAGATTTCGATGAGGAGCAAAGGCCTATTCAAAGTGAACATGGAAACTGAGGCTGAGCTCAATGCAGTAGCAAAGAATATCAAGTCGCACAATAGGAGGGATGAGGCTTATGGTCTCTTGTGTCTCGGCATTTCCATAGACCTTATTTTCCATCTAGATGGATTGACATCACCAAATGAAGTATGGGAGAAACTCCAAACATTATTTAGCAAGATAGATGAAATGAGGGGAAATTCACTAGAGAATGAGATTGTCTCACTGAGTCCAAGTAATTTTGATTCCTTACAAGTCTACTTCTCTAAGTTCACAACTCTTGTTCTTCAGTTAAAGCATTGTGGGATTGAAAATAAATATGAACAACAAGTCTTGTCCATGATTTTGAATCTTTCCCTTGAATAATCAGTGTTTTTAATATTCCTTCACTTATAGATTTTTTGGGATCCTTGACCCAGGAGCAAGATGAGTTGGTCATGATGGGCACCATCAAACCTTCCAAATATCAAGCTTTGGTAGTTGTAGATTCAAATATGGATTCCAAAGGAAAGAAGAATTCTAATCCAAAGAATCCTCCTAATCAAAAGAAATATAAATCCAAGTCTCATGAGGAGTCTTCAAGCTCTAAGAAGAATTCCCAGAAGAAGAAAGGTAAAGGTGAAATGAGCAAGTGTGCATATTGTGATAAGGGATATCATCCAAATAGCTCTTGCATGAAGAAACAAATTGATATGTTCACTCAACTCCTTGAAAATCACAACATCTCTCTTCCTGAAGGCGCAAAGAAGGAGGAGTGTGCATCAAATTTTGAATACAAGGAGAGATTTCATGCACTGGTAGCAAGAACTATAAGATCCTCTTCCTTTATCATTGATTCTACAGCTTCGAGACACATGGTTTCAACAAGGGAGGCCTTCTCCTCTCTTGATGATTCGAATGGTCCAAAAATTGTATTGGGAGATGATTATGAAACTGAAAGTAAAGGGAAGGGTAGAATATATCTTGACCATGGTTCCTTCAATAATATTTTATATGTCCCAGGTCTTGCTACCAATATCTTGTCATACTATTAGATGACCCACACTAGGTCTCCTAAGAAGGTTGTCTTCTCTCCCAATGATGTTGAAATCATTTAAATTTCAAATGGTCGAGTCATAACAAAAGGTTTTGTTGATCATAGCTCTAAAATGTACAAGTTCTCACACTTCATGCCCTTCTCAAACCCCTCTACTCTTCTCACTCATGCTAATGAAGCTAGAAATCTATGGCATTAAATGTTTGGCCATCTAAAATACAAGTACCTATCTGATTTATGTGACAAATACATGGTCATAGAGTTTCCCAAAATCAAGTTTTCTAAAGGTGTCTACCAAGGATGCATTCTAGGAAAACACCTAGAGCACAAGTATGAGAGAGTCATCCATGAGCGAACCTCTGCACCCATTGATCTTATTCATAGTGACATAGTTGTTCCTTTCCCTCATATGTCAATGATTTAGGACAAATATTTCCTGACCTTCGTTGATGACTTTTCCAGATACTGTTGGGTCTTCTTCCTCAAGTACAAGTCAAAAGTTTTCGACCTCTTCAAAGGTTTTAAAGCCTTAGTTGGAAACCAGAATGGAAGAAAGCTCAATATCCTCAGATCTGATAATGGTGGTAAATATGTCAAATATGAATTTATAAAATATTGTGAAGATGTAGGTATCCATATGCAACACTCTGTTCCTTACACACCTTAGCAGAATGGTGTTGCTGAGAGGAAGAATAGATCTCTCAATGAGATGCCCACTTGCATGATGGGGTCTAAAGATTTGCCAAAAACGTTTTGGGATGAAGAAATAAACTATTCATCCTATATATAGAATAGGATTCCTCAAAAATATCTTGATGGAATCACTCCTTTCAAATCTTGGAGTGGACACAAGCCTGATCTGTCTCACTTTAGGATTTTTGGCTCTAAATCTTGTGCTAGATTTCCACCATAAAAGAGGAAAGATTTGGAACCCCAAAGTCAATAATTCCTATTTTTTGGGTATTCATAATATTATAAAGGTTATAAAATGATCAACATGAGCACTCAAAAATCCTTCATTGAAAGGAGTGTTCAGTTTTAAGAAGAGCCTATGCCAGTAGCCAAAATTGGAGAATCCTCTTCACCACGACCACCACATTAGAGGAAATTTCAACTCAAAATGGGCCTCCTAAACTGAACTAATAAAATAATAGTTAAAATAATAAAATAATATTTATTAATTTTGGCGGAAGAAAATAAAAAAACTACTTTTTTGTTTGTATTTTTGATATATCTCCCTGTGTTTTTACTCAAATTTCGACCGGGAGAGCTCGTTGGATGCGGAATTAAATTCTTCATCCAACGAGTACCCACTCGGCATACTTTTTATGGACCCCTCTACCCCAAAAACAAGAAATACCTGAAAAAATGGAATGATGACATCATCATTCTGTTTTTTCAGGTAATTCTTGTTTTTGGGGTAGAGGGGTCCATCAAAAGTATGCCGAGTGGGTACTCGTTGGATGCGAAATTTAATTTTGCATCCAACGAGCTCTCGCGATCGAAATTTGAGTAAAAACACAGGGAGATATGTCAAAAATACAAACAAAAAAGTAGTTTTTTTTATGGTACCTATCCCCAAATTTATATTAAAAAAGTGTTTAAGACCTATACGGTATTTCAAATTTAAAGAAATTCCATTGGCTAACACATGATGACATGGAATTTGAATAAAAGTTAAAAGGCCCATTTTCAGTTGAAATTTCCTCTAATGCCTCTGATTGTAAGTGAAGAATATAATAAGCTTTATGATTCTGATATTTATTATAATTAATATTTAATCATATATACTAACACTCCTACAAGACCAAAGTAGTATTCAAATATCGTTCAAGCAGTTGGGGAACTAGCTGGGAATCCTAGTGATCCTAAAAGAACTAGATCTTCATTCAAGAGTTCCCTTTCTGTCAAGAACCCATGATTTGATAAGAAATGTTATATTATGGTTGAATCAGATCCACAAACATATGAAGAAGCATCTTAGGATCCAATATGGAAAACATCCATGAAAGAGGAATACCATTCGTTCCAGAAGAATGAGACATGGGAACTAGTCAATCTTCCACCAGAGAGAAATCTAGTCAAGTGCAAATTGGTATTTAAGAAAAAAAATTCTACTGATGGATCTCCTCTAAAGTATTAGGAAAGGTTAATGTCCAATGGCTTCTCCCAATTCCAAGGAATTGACTACAATGAGACCTTTGCACCAGTGGAAAAGATGGATTCTATAAGACTAGTTTTGGCCATTGCAGCTTCCAAGCAATGGGAGGTACATCACATGGATGTGAAGAGTGAATTTATACATGGATATATCAAAGAATGGATAGATATGAAGCATCCATAAGTTTTTATTACTAATCTGTCTCTTGTGTGCAGGTTGAATAAATCACTATATAGGCTAAAACAAGCTCCCGGAGCTTGCTTGGTATGCCAAGATTGATGGATTTCTGCTATCACATAAATTTCGTAGATGAAAGTCTGATACAAATTTATATTTGAATATTATTCATGGTTCAATAATTATTATTGTTTTGTGTGTGGATGACCTTTTGATCACAGGAATTTCCATGAAAGAAATTGTCTCCTTGAAGGAGGCAATGAACCATGTATTCTCCATGACTGATTTGGGATTGTTGAGCCAATTGTTGGGGCTTGATATTTCTCAATAGGACCTTGGAATCAAAGTACATCAGTCCAAGTATCTTCAGACCTCTGCTAAACAAGTTTAGCATGAAGGATTTCAAGCCAAGAAAGACTCCTTTCCTTTCAGGAGTTAAGCTTAAAGAAGTAAATTCAACTCCTTTGGTAAACAACACAATGTATAGGCATTGGGCAGTTAGTTGGTTGTCTGCTCTATTTGACTCACACTTGACCTGGTATTTCTTATGTAGTGAGTGTGGAATATAGACACATGGATCACCACATGACATCCATTGGAGGGTAGAAAACATAATATTTCACTTTGTGCAAGGAACAAAGACACATGGGATTCACTATGTTGCAAAATATGACCTAGAGTTAGTTGATTTTAATGACTTTGATTGGGCAGGGGATAACATTGATAGAAAATAAACTTATGGACATGTATTTATGATTGCATATGGACCAATCAGTTGGTAAAGTAAAAAGAAAATTTTCATTGCACTTTCTTCCACGGAGGCGGAATACAAAGGAGCTATGAATGCAACTACTCAATGTTTGTGGTTGTAGAGTATACTTGGAGAGTTTGGGATCGAATATGAAAATTAAAAAATAATTTATTGTGACAAATCTCAACAAAACCAGTATAGAGGAATCGAATCAAACACATATGTATCCATATTCACTACATCAGAGGGCTTGTGCATGATGAGATCAGTGCTCTGCACATCATCTGAGCAAGTTGCAGACATCTTCACCAAGGAATTCTCTAAGAATAATTTCATAAATATAAAATAACTACTTGGGATAAAATATCACATGCCGGAAGACTTATTGAAGACAATATTTCAAAAAAAATTGTTCATTTTTATGTTTAAGGGAGGATTTTCCACCTGTGGTTTTGCCTCTTTCCTTGTTTGTATGGAGAAGCAGTATGTAAAGAGTGACAAATACTTGTTTCTAGTCCCTATATCTCTGATATATTTCTAATATTTCACATAATTTAGTATTAAAAGGGGGTGTTATATTAACCAAAAAACCCATTCCCAAACTTAGGATACAATAATTAATCTTTTTGATTAATTTCCTAGGTTCTACACTAGCTAGTTGACAACCACTTGCACCATTTGTTCAAAAATGATCTAAAATGCATCCGAGATCACCTTCATAAGACTCTAACAACTCAACAGACTGCCTAATTTAGCAAGTGCACATTCCTTCCTTATCCTGAGTTTGATTACTTTTTAGCAGCTTTTAAGGCAAAAGGTGAAAGCTAGTCACATGGCAACTGCCTTGTTTTTATCAAAACTCATCCTCCATATTTTTCTCTCTTGAAAACATGAGTATATTTAATTTCCATCACTTATCAGCTAATACACCTCATTCGTCCAATTCATGACCTCCTTGAATGATTTGGAAAGTGTTTTATGCACCTAGGGGGGATTTTTTACTTTTAGTAAGCTTGATTTTGTGATGATTCAACTTAACTCCTTAGGCATTCAAATATATGATGTAATTATATATTTGGAAAACCTATTATTTTATAATATTGGATAATGTAAACTTATTCAATGCAAGTTTCTGTTATGCACCAATTTCAGTCTTCAATTTGATCTAAGCTTGGGATTAATTTCCACAGTTATTGAGATGAATCCTCTTGTGATGAAATTATTTCCATTTCCTTAATCATCTTCTATACATATTTTGGACATCCCTACTGGCACATCTCACATATCAACTCGTCATCCCTTGGGAATTTCATAATCTTTCTGGAAATGTAAAAGAACATTAAACTATTTTTCTATTGATATGAAAAATAAATATAGAAGAATTAAAATTATTAAATGAATGAGGCTTTGTAGTAGGTATAGATACATATTCTACATAAACATTTTTATGAATATTACTTTTTGAATGATTCTTTTTTGTTGTTGTATGTATTTTTTATTGCAAGTCTGACAGGTCTCATTGACCATTGCTCTGGAAATGCCTCTTGTAGTTTACATATGACTTGATTCTTCTAATCATTTGATTTATTCATGTATTGTAAGTGAAAAGTATGTTTGTACATTCTTTCAACTATATCCCTCATAGTATTTTTTTTAACAAAAAATGACATTGATATATTTATAAACGACTGAACTAAATTCAACAAAAGGTTACAAAAATATTCATCACTTCAGAAAGAGTATCATAGTATGGAGATATAATCATATACATAGTTCCTGACATGATAATGTCTTTGAAAAAATACGTAATAACCAAAACTACTGTAGATTATGACAAATTGACCAGCAAATAGTAGACAAAAAGACTGCATAAAAGGAAAACCTACAGACTAAATTCATATTCAGAATCAGTCTATTCAGTGGAGACTTCCTCCATATCAAAGTATTCATCAGAATAACTACCAGACTTAGAAGAATAAACATCTTCAAAATATTCATCATCTTCAACAGAATCGACCTCAAAGCTTATATTAGGCTCTGAACTTTGTTCATTACTGCCATATATAGAATCCTGAAAAATCCTAGAAGTTTCAACATAAATAGTATTAGAAGAATTAACACCCAACATATTCACCTCAAAACAAGCACCACGAATATGTTGGTCCTGAGAATTTTCTAAATCCCGAATGAATCTGTTATATCTAATAGGGGCTTGATTGGGATAGATTGAGATAGAATGAACCATTAGAAACTATTGAAGCAAAGTAAATTCATTGCCCATATCTGGATAATCATCAAAGTTCTCCTATACCATGGAAATGTTTCCTCTTATCATATTTTCATGTTCTTTTAGTTGAGCATCATGATTGTCAACATCTTTTCTTAAGTCCTGAATAGTTCTATTACAGGATTTTACAACCTCATCTAGTCTGGATTTTTTTTTCTTCGAGGGTATGAATAATTTGAGTAGAATTGTTCAATACAAAAAATTCGTCTTAAATATCCTTCAATTGGTTGTGGACCAAATTTATACTAGAAGAAACTTTTTCAACTTGAGCAGAGAGATCATCTAATTTCTTAATAAATTCCATAATGAAACTTCTCCTAGATTTAAAGAGATGGAGTCAATTCTCAAGGGGAAAGGGTTATCTGAAGCAGTTTCATAGAATCCAAAGTGCACATTATCAGAAAAACCACCGCCACAAGAGGGATGGAGAAGAGCGTCACCATATCAGAACCAAGATGCAACACAAAAACCACAATAGCTATGATTTTTCCTAGTATCCTAGAGAGGAAATTCAGAACTGAAGTCAAAATATCTGATAAGAATGCATGTAAATTTGAGGAGTTGAATTCAGCGAAGTGTATTCCTCCCCACACTAAAGAGAAGACAAGTGAACCTCTAGCATAGCTAGCCGCTATTCCAAAGACCGTAGAAATCCAAACTCCAGAGCCGAACAATCACAAACAACAAATAATGAACCTGTTGTCATCAGATCTGCTCCAACAAAATTTCAGTTTCTGGCAGCATCCAGATGTCAAAGTGATCACTCAGGTTTCAATTTGGATACCTAGATCAGATGGAAAATCACTTATGATGGCACTCATGTGGAAGAAAATCCATTTGAGCAGAAAGTTTTTCATTTATAGAACACAAAATGTGCTTCGAAATATCTCACAAGTTGTTAGGGTTGAAGGTTATACCTTGAGAAAGCACTTGAGGATGGGGTAAATAACTACAAGGCCATGTGTAGGGACAGTCGTATTCTCCCTAGACCCGGTGTAACCGAAATTGAGCTGTCAAGAAAACCTAAGGAATTTGCATACAAAAGAGATCCGGGCTGTTGCCAGTGATAACGGAGCTCCCTCTGGACTTTCCATTGATTTGAGAGGAAAAATAGAATTTATTGATGGAATAGCTGATGACAATGGATATGGGTGGGCAATAGCAAATTCCCTTGCTACTGCTGGTGCAGAAATTCTTGTTGGCACTTGGGTGTCGGCCTTGAACATATTTGAAACCAGCCTGAAACGAGGCAAGTTTGATGAATCATGTGTGCTGCCAAATGGTTCTTTGATGGAAATCTCTAAGATTTATCCTCTGGATGTTATTTATGATACCCTCGAGGATGTTCCTGAAGATGTAAAAGCAAACAAAAGGTACGCAGGAGCTTCAAATTGGACAGTTTAGGAAGTTGCAGAGTCTGTAAAACAAGATTTTGAAAGCATTGATATTCTTGTGCACTCACTTGCAAATGGTCCAGAGGTCAATTGACCTCTTCTTGAGACATCAAGAAAAGGGTATCTTGCAGTTGTTTCAGCATCGAGTTATTCCTTTGTGTCGCTGCTGAAGCACTTTATACCTATAATGAATCCCGGTGGGTCGACAATATCTCTCACATATATTGCATCAGAAAGGATCATTCCGGGATATGGTGGAGAGATTTCTGAAACTCCATGAAGGGCACCCATATGCAAGTGATATGATGGAAAATGGTCAGATTCAGTTAATGATGATCAAAAATCCAGAAAATATTGCCACAACTGGTATTGGAACCCAAATTTGCAAAGCCTGCTCATGAATTGTCTTCATTAGTTGGATTGCTGCGCAAAATCAGTGACAAGTTCAAAAAAGGGGGTTTCATGAAGTTCTGGAAAGTAGGGCCTTTGGACATCCGCTTGAAAATGTACCAAGTTTGTTACCACTGAATCCATGGCTGGGTGTTCATCCTCCACCAACTCATACATGTTGGCTTTTGAAAACAATTAGGTTTTGACAGATGTTTGTTTTATTTACACTTGTATTAAAAATTATTTGAAGAAGATCGACCTTTCTATTTTTGGAAGAACTCGATCCAAAGATGTAGGATCTGATAAACTATCTTAGAAGCTCATATGTTTTGTATATAAGGATAGTAGCTAGATTGGAAAAGGGAGGCAATTGGAGATATGGAAATCCAATTTTGATGTATGTTGTATGACATGAAATTCTCTGCATCTTCAATACAGGTTCTGCTTTGATATGATTATGATTATGAGTTGACTTTGTATCTTAGGAATTGTATTTTTTGTGATTTATCCTGTATATGGTCAATTAAATCCCATTACATGATTATTATGGTGAAATACAGTTATCTTTTAAACTTTTAATGACAGAGTCAGTCTCATTTCATAAATGTGTGCTCATAGTTCCTTTGATATTGAATTTTGTATTCTATTTTATGTTGTACAGATATTTAATGGTTATATGATTTCCTTATATCTTTGATTACATACCAGCCCAATTTTTATCTTGATTTCATTGAATTATATTTTTGAAAAAGATTTATTTAAGCTTGAACCCCTATAGTCTAGGTTCAACTTTAGGGATAACATCTTCTGGTGCTGTTGCCGAGGACGGAGGAGTGAAGATATCTTCCTAGGAAATAATGACAATGATTAGATCCAGCTCTTGATGGTGGATAGGAGCAGGACACTAGTTTGACTACAGATTTATTCACCGTGCGACTCCATGTTTGAAGAATCCAGAGGCGATTTTACAATTACAAGATGTCAAAGCGTTTTGAAACTATGTTGGCACAGAGATTTGCTCCGCTCAATTTCTCAAATGTTCTTGGCTTTCCAAATATAGTACCTATCATTGATGAATGGGGAGATTTTCTTCCATGATTCCGAGAAAAGGAAGAAGACAATCCGTCACACCATGTAATTAAATTTCATCAATACATGGATCAATTGAGCATTCATCATGAAGATGTATTGATGAAAATGTTTATGTATTCATTAGATGGTTGTGCAAGAAAATGGTACATAACTCTTCCTGCTTCTAGTATTTCCTCTTTGAAATATTTTCATGATGCCTTTTATTCATATTGTAAGAGGATTTACCCAGCTAGGTGTCTTTTTGAGCATTGCTGTAGGGGGTATGCATTATATATCCAGGGTTTAGTAGCAGATTCTTCCAGTAGTAAAGATGAAGCCGGTGGTTATGCTATGAATAAGGAAGAAGATTTATTATCTTCCTCTAATTTTGTTTTACAACAAGATTTTTTTCAAAATTCTGATATTAAAGTTGATGATAGCATCATAGAACAGAAATCTTCATCTTTGGAAATCGATCACGATGCCCCAATTTATGATAAATACAATGATGATAAAGCGGATGTGGTTTCATTTGATATTATCTCAAATATAAATATTGCCCCAGATTTTTATGAAGGTCAGCATGTGTTCGATGAATACTTAGATGAAGAATTGTAGACTTGTACATTAACCTGCAATGAAGAACATTTTTATGATGTACATAAGGATATTTTAGAGCAGCAAATTGCTACATCAGCGTTTGTTGATATTTTCAACAATGATCTACTCTTTGACAGTAATCGATTAGGTGTTGAGAAAGGCAGTGACAAATAATTACTAGAACCGTTCATCCGGTCCTCATCAGTCGAGCAATACTTTTTAGAAATCAGTCAGCTTGGATTCTTAGAAGACAAGCAATAGGAAGAGGTCATTTTTGGAAATTTTTATGATCCTGTTACAAATTATTCAGATTCAATAGTGAACTATAAATCTTCTATCATTAATTTTTCAGAGACAGAGTTCGATGGAAGTGAGTATGAGTTATGTTTTTCAATATTTTTGATTGTATATATGCTCAAAATTGGAAGCAAGTTTTTGTTGGTTGATGAAATTTTTGCATGGATACATTGGAAATGGGATTATACTTGATCAAGTAGAGTTCATTTGATTAGAATAGTAGTGTGGATAAATAAGCTCATCTTTGAGCATTTGTTTCAGTTTGCATAGTGTGATCAAATTGTTGTGAAAGGATTATTTCAATTTGCAGAGTAGTTTAAATATTCAGCCAGTAGTTTGTTTTCAAGTTTTTTAAAGTAGCAGATATTTGTGATGAAGAATCCAACCCAATGAAATGGAAAGGAACTTGCCTACTTGTTCTTGGCAGCTCATTGGGAGCATGCCATCCTCAGACGAAGCCATATGTTGTCATCAGATCTGTTCCAACAAAATTTCAGTTTCTGGCAGCATCCAGATGACAAAGTGATCACTCAGGTTTTAATTTGGATACCGAGATCAGATGGAAAAGCACTTATGATGGCACTCATGTGGAATAAAATCCGTTTGAGCAGAAATTTCTTCATTTGTAGAACATAAGGTGTGCTTCGAAATATCTCACAAGTTGTTAGGGTTGAAGGTTATACCTTGAGAAAGCACTTGAGGATGAGGTAAATAACTACAAGGCCATGTGCAGGGACAGTCATATTCTCCCTAGACCCGGTGTAACTGAAATTGAACTAGAAAGAAAACCTAAGGAATCTGCATACAAAAGAGATCCGGGCTATTACCAGTGATAACGGAGCGCCCTTTGGACTTTCCATTGATTTGAGAGGAAAAAGAGCATTTATTGTTGGAATAACTGATGACAATGGATATGGGTGGGCAATAGAAAATTCCCTTGCTACTGTTGGTGTAGAAATTCTTGTTGGCACTTGGGTGCCGGCCCTGAACATATTTGAAACCAGCCTGAAATGAGGCAAGTTTGATGAATCACATGTGCTGCCAAATGGTTCTTTGATGGAAATCTCTAAGATTTATCCTCTGGATGTTATTTATGATACCATCGAGGATGTTCCTAAATATGTAAAAGCAAACAAAAGGTACGCAAGAGCTTCAAATTGGACAGTTCAGGAAGTTGCAGAGTCTGTAAAACAAGATTTCAGAAGCATTGATATTCTTGTGCACTCACTTGCAAATGGTCCAAAGGTCAGTAAACCTCTTCTTGAGACATCAAGAAAAGGGTATCTTGTAGTTGTTTCAGCATCAAGTTATTCCTTTGTGTCACTGCTGAAGCACTTTATACCTATAATGAATCTCGATGGGTCGACAATATCTCTCACATATATTGCATCAGAAAGGATCATTCCGGGACACGGTGGAGAGATTTCTGAAACTCCATGAAGGGCGCCCATATGCAGGTGATATGATGGCAAGTGGTCAGATTCAGTTAATGGTGATCGAAAATTTAGAAAATATTGCCACAACTAGAAACGTATTGGAACCCAAATCCGCAAAGCCTACTCATGAATCGTCTTCATTAGTTGGATTGTTGTGCGAAATCAGTGACAAGTTAAAAAAAGGGGGTTTCGTGAAGTTCTAGAAAGTAGGGCCTTTGGACATCTGTTTGAAAATGTACCAAGTTTTTTACCACTGAATCCGTGGCTGGGTGTTCATCCTCCACCAGCTCATACATGTTGGCTTTTGAAAACAATTAGGTTTTGACAGATGTTTGTTTTATTTACACTTGTATTAAAAATTGTTTGAAGAAGATCGACCTTTCTATTTTTGGAAGAACTCGATCCATAGATGTAGGATCTAATAAACTATCTTAGAAGCTCATATGTTTTGTATATAAGGATAGTAGCTAGATTGGAAAAGGGTGGCAATTGGAGATATGGAAATCCAATTTTGATGTATGTTGTATGACATGAAATTCTCTGCATCTTCAATACAGGTTCTGCTTTGATATGATTATGATTATGAGTTGACTTTGTATCTTATGAATTGTATTTTTTGTGATTTATCCTGTATATGGTCAATTAAATGCCATTACACGATTCTTATGGTGAAATATAGTTATCTTTTAAACTTTTAATGACAGAGTCAGTCTCATTTCATAAATTCGTGCTCGTAGTTCCTTTGATATTGAATTTTGTATTCTATTTTATGTTGTACAGATATTTAATGGTTATATGATTTCCTTATATCTTTGATTACATACCAGCCCAATTTTTATCTTGATTTCATTGAATTATATTTTTGAAAAAGATTTCTTTAAGCTTGAACCCCTGTAGTCTAGGTTCAACTTTAGGGATAACATCTTCTGGTGCCGTTGTCAGGGACGGAGGAGTGAAGATATCTTCCCTGGGAAAGAATGACAACAATTATATCTAGCTCTTGATGGTGGACAGGAGCAGGCTACTAGTTTGACTACATATTTATTCACCGGGCGACTCCATGTTTGAAGAATCCAGAGGAAATTTTACAACTCCAAGATGTCAAAGCGTTTTGAAACTATGTTGGCACAGAGATTTGCTCCGCTCAATTTCTCAATTTTTCCTAGATTTCCAAATACAGTACCTATCATTGATGAATTGGAAGATTTTCTTTCGCGATTCCGAGAAAAGGAAGAAGACGATCCGGCACACCATGTAATTAAATTTCATCAATACATGGATCAGTTGAGCATACATCATGAAGATGTATTGATGAAAATGTTTATGTATTCATTAAATGGTTGTGCGAGACAATGGTACAGAACTCTTCCTGCTTCTAGTACTTCCTCTTTGAACGATTTTCATGATGCCTTTTATTCATATTGTAAGAGGATTTACCCAGCTGAGTGTCTTTTTGAGCATTGTTGTAGGGGATATGCATTATATATATCCAGGGTTTAGTAGAAAATTCTTCCAGTAGTAAATATGAAGCCGGTGGTTATTCTAGGAAGAAGGAAGAAGATTTATCATCTTCCTCTAATTCTATTTTACAACAAGAAAATTTTCAAAATTCTGATATTAAAGTTGATGATAGCATCATAGAACAGAAATCTTCATCTTTGGAAATCGATCAGGATGCCCCAATTTATGATAAATACAATGATGATAAAGCATATGTGGTTTCATTTGATATTATCTCAAATGTAAATATTGCCCTAGATTTTTATGAAGGTCGGCATGTGTTCGATGAATACTTAGATGAAGAATTGCAAACTTGTACATTAACCTGCAATGAAGAACATTTTTATGATGTACATAAGGATATTTTAGAGCAGCAGATCGCTACATCAGTGTTTGTTGATATTTTCAACAATGATCTACTCTTTGACAGTAATCGATCAGGTGTTGAGGAAGGCAGTGACAAAGAATTACTAGAACTGTTCATCCAGTCCTCATCAGTCGAGCAATACTTTTCAAAAATCAGTCAGCTTGGATTCTCAGAAGACAAGCAACAGGAAGAGGTCATTTTTGGTAATTTTTATGATCCTGTTGCAAATTATTCAGATTCAATAGTGAACTATAAATCTTCTATCATTAATTTTTCAGAGACAGAGTTCAATGGAAGTGAGTATGAGTTATGTTTTTCAATATTTCTGATTGTATATATGCTCAAAGTTGGAAGCAAGTTTTTGTTGGTTGATGAAATTTTTACATGGCTATATTGGAAATGGGATTATACTTGATCAAGCAGAGTTCAGTTGATTAGAATAGTAGTGTGGATAAATAGGCTCATCTTTGAGCATTTGTTTCAGTTTGCATAGTGTGATCAAATTGTTGTGAAAGGATTATTTCAATTTGTAGGGTAGTTTAAAGATTCAGCCAATAGTTTGTTTTCAAGTTTTTTATAGTAGCAGAGATTTGTGATGAAGACTCCAGCCTAATGAAATGGAAAGGCACTTGTCTACTTGTTCTTGGCAGCTCACAAGGAGCATGCCATCCCCAGACGAAGCCATATGTTGTCATCAGATCTGCTCCAACAAAATTTCAGTTTCTGGCAGCATCCAAATGACAAAGTGATCACTCAGGTTTCAATTTTGATACTGAGATCAGATGGAAAAGCACTTATGATGGCACTCATGTGGAAGAAAATCCGTTTGAGAAGAAAGTTTTTCATTTATAGAACATAAGGTGTGCTTCGAAATATCTCACAAGTTGTTAGGGTTGAAGGTTATACCTTGAGAAAGCACTTGAGGATGGGGTAAATAACTACAAAGCCATGTGCAGGGACAGTTGTATTCTCCCTAGACCCGGTGTAACCGAAATTGAACTTGCAAGAAAACCTAAGGAATCTACATACAAAAGAGATCCGGGTTGTTGCCAGAGATAACGGAGTGCCCTCTGGACTTTCCATTGATTTGAGAGGAAAAAGAGCATTTATTGCTGGAATAGCTGATGACAATGGATATGGGTGGGAAATAGAAAAGTCCCTTGCTATTGCCGGTGAAAAAATTCTTGTTGGCACTTGGGTGCCGACCCTGAACATATTTGAAACCAGCCTGAAACAAGGCAAGTTTGATTAATCATGTGTGCTGCCAAATGGTTCTTTGATGGAAATATCTAAGATTTATCCTCTGGATGCTATTTATGATACCCTCGAGGATGTTCCTGAAGATGTAAAAGCAAACAAAAGTTACGCAGGAGCTTCAAATTGGAAAGTTCAGGAAGTTGCAGAGTCTGTAAAACAAGATTTCGGAAGCATTGATATTCTTGTGCACTCACTTGTAAATGGTCCAGAGGTCAGTAAACCTCTTCTTGAGACATCAAGAAAAGGGTATCTTGCAGCTTTTTCAGCATCGAGTTATTCCTTTGTGTCGCTTTTGAAGCACTTTATACCTATAATGAATCCCGGTGGGTCGACAATATCTCTCGCATATATTGCATCAGAAAGGATCATTCCGGGATATGCTGGAGAGATTTCTGAAACTCCATGAAGGGCGCCCATATGCAAGTGATATGATGGAAAATGGTCAGATTCAGTTAATGGTGATCAAAAATTCAGAAAATATTGCTATAACTGGAAACGAATTGGAACCCAAATCCATAAAGCCTGCTCATGAATCATCTTCATTAGTTGGATTGCTGCGCGAAATCAGTGACAATTTAAAAAAATGGGGTTTCGTGAAGTTCTAGAAAGAAGGGCCTCTAGACATCCATTTGAAAATGTACCAAGTTTGTTACCACTGAATCCGTGGCTGGGTGTTCATCCTCCACCAGCTCATACAAGTTGGATTTTGAAAACAATTAGGTTTTGACATATGTCTGTTTTATTTACACTTGTATTAAAAACTGTTTGAAGAAGATCGACCTTTCTATTTTTGGAAGAACTCGATCCATAGATGTAGGACTTGATAAACTATCTTAGAAGCTCATGTGTTTTGTATATAAGGATAGTAGCTAGATTGGAAAAGGGTGTCAATTGGAGATATGGAAATCCAATTTTGATGTATGTTGTATGACATGAAATTCTCTACATCTTCAATACAGGTTTTGCTCTGATATGATTACGATTATGAGTTGACTTTGTATCTTATGAATTGTATTTTTTGTGATTTATCCTGTATATGGTCAATTAAATCCCATTACATGATTCTTATGGTGAAATACAGTTATCTTTTAAACTTTTAATGACAGAGTCAGTCTCATTTCATAAATTCGTGCTCGTAGTTCCTTTGATATTGAATTTTGTATTCTATTTTATGTTGTATAGATATTTAATGGTTATATGGTTTCCTTATATCTTTGATTACATTCCAGCCCAGTTTTTATCTTGATTTCATTGAATTATATTTTTGAAAAAGATTTCTTTAAGCTTGAACCCCTGTAGTCTAGGCTCAACTTTAGGGATAATAGAACCTCAAAGAAGAACAAAGAAGGGGTTGGGGAGAAGACTTTATTGTATTTCCATCCAAGGAGTACGAGCCACCCACCACATCCAACATATGACAGTTTTCCATAATGAACTTCTTAATTAAAGAAACCACCAACTTTCCAAAAATATGAAGGGAGATTATACCAAAGTTAAGGTAGGGAAATGGATTTCAATTTTCCATCATTATCTTCATAGCCACCAATAGGTAGATGAGAGGCTATATTATCCAGTTCATCATCCCAATGATTTAGATCACGAAGCACATGAAAAAATATTATATATTCAAAATGAGGATAAAAGTTTAATATCCACGTATGAAGACGACCGACAATTTGATCATAAATATATATGCCTTGAATATCCCGATAAATCACAAGATAAGAGTCCCCAATCACAATTAAGGAGTGAATAACAACTTCCACTGGTAGCTTCAAGCCTAAGAACAAGGCCATTATCTTTGCATAGTTACTTGTTCCAAATCCTAAACCACAAGCAAACGACTTAATTGTATTTCCATCGGGGTCAAATAGAACCCCCGCCCCTCCCCATGCACCTGCCACCCCATATTTCCCTCATAGTATTATAATATTCTTTCCCCCTTATATTAACTTCTAGCACCACTCCAAATGTGCTAAGGACCAATCTATCATCATTTGCATCTTCCATAAAAAAAATTCTTATGATCACAATCATTTTTGTTGTTGTCGGTCCTTGCATAACATTCAAGATATGTGAATTAGATTATTTGAAACATAATAGTTAATTTTCTTAAGTACAATATTACTTAAATTTGAACAAATAATTCATATTGACTTATTTTTTATTCACTTGATTCATCCCTCTGCAACTTTTCCATCAATGTTTCATGCTCTTATGGACTTAGATTGGTAAGCATCTTATTAAGCTTCATCATTCTTTTGCATGGGATGTCACACATTAACCAATACATATTAGTTAAATTTACAAATAATTAAAACAAACAAATTTTAATCTATAAATTAAAACCCACTTTCCTTCTTCGTAATTATTGATGTGCTCCCATCACGTTGACTAAAATTGTTGTTCATTGAACTCATACCATACATTTTCTATAAACAAACAACATGGAAAATCAAATACATAAGATATTAATACTTTCCATAAATAAATTACAGATGTGAAAATAGAAAATATTTCTGATATCGTTGTGCTTTATTTCATAGAACGCATCGGTGCATTCTATAACACATCACACTAGTGCATTCTATACCACAACGCACCAATATGTTAATGCGAGATTTTCACACTGTGAACCAAGAAACATTTTTCTTCTTATTTGAAAATAAAATATATGGTCACACATGTCACCTTCAGTGCACTCTTTACAACAACGCACTAGTTCGTCACATATATACAAATGCATCGAAAATGACACAAGTGTTTTTTTAATGATTAAAAAATTGATAGGGCCAACATGGTTACATGTTCAACCCAAGAAGTGGCCCCATTTCACCCTACGCTTTCTATATATAATCACAAACTCATCAAATCTAATATCCCTAAAAATAAAAATTGTAATTGTGTAACAATAGAGGGATTTAAACCTGAATGTAAAATTTTGCAGCCACATAAAACGAAAAGGAGCTAGAAAATAACGATTTTCAAAATTGAAGGTAACTATGGATTTTTTCTTATAAATCTAGTTAAAGTATAAATAGAATAATAAGATATATAGTAATGTTTTACATACTTTGAAATTTATACCATGCATGGTTTTGTTTTACTCACCATACCAAACAAGTTTCAATCCTCTGAATAATTTGGTTGCTCCAAACTCCTTCCACATAAGTCTCTCTTACAAAACACTCCCCTTCGAATTTCAACAAAAGAATGAAATAACGTTTATATTTTTTGCTTTTAAACAACTTTTAGAATTGGTTTACGAACTTAAAATTGTCACCCTTTTTTCAATTTAGGGAAAAATTAACTTGTGCAATTTTTATTTTATTTTATGATTTTTCACATTCTGGTGCGCTTGTTATTCTGATGCACCAATGTCTCTATAAGTAAAATGTACCAAAAATTATTTACTTAAGGTTTCTTCGGTGCCTTGGAAATGTGAACGCACTGGTGCGTATATATTTACATGAAGCACCAATATGAATTATTTTATAAAATGCAATGATAAATATCCTCTATTAAATGTAGCAGATATTTTCTTTTGCGGGGGATTTTATGGATGCTCATGTCCTATGTGTTTGTTGTTATGACACAATGGACTGGTGCATCATTATTTGATTAGACGGATTGATGTAATTTGAAAACCATGTGTTTTGATGTGTCATGTTAAAATTATATACTCATCTCATATGTTCTTTTTTATCCGGGTGCCCAGGCATACAACGAGGAGACAAGTTCGATTGAATGAATCGAGTAATGTTATCATGGTGGAAGCATACTAAGAATGAGAAAAATAGGAAATACACTACACACATAAACAAAATGCAAGAATTCAAACCAATCTATGTTACTTCATTACTGTTGTATTATGCTCAATAATCTGCTTGTATATTACAATAGTATACATGTTTATATAGAGTGTTGAGAATGCTTGGGTTGTATGCATGTTACATTCAGTTACAAAGAAGTTGGAAGGTTTTGGAATTCAACCATTACAGATGACTGGAAGATAAAGAGACAATTGTTCGTAGTCGTGTTGATCGTCGGTGTCGACGATACATGTCAAGGTGGTGAACCTGTCGAGGTTGTCTCGAGGTTCAGACTTGTTAGAGTCGATGTTGAACCTGTCGAATTCAAAAAACAATTCCAACTACTGAGTGGATCATTCCTCCTTCCTTAAGAAACAATGGTCCCCATTGTTTTCTCGTATAGGTGAGGAAACTTGTTGGTGAGGTCAGTAGCAGAGTACCACTTTCATTGTGCTGGGAGTTGTCTAGATTTATCCACCTAGAACAAGGGAATTGTGTTCATCCTTGTATGGTGTATGCATTGTCCCATGATGATGTCACAAGGAAGAGGCTCCTCATGAACATATGGATGGATGCATTCGGGTTTTTTTGTTTACAAGTCGTTCGGTTCCAATAGTGGTGCATGGTATTATTGAATTAGATCCACATTAAATACTAGATGCATACCCAAGCATGAAGGAATGTCGAGCTAAAAATTGTTTTCTCCAATATTCTTAAGGATAATGTATGAACCATATCGCAAAGGCTTCAATTTTTTGTATGGACCAGTGAAGCGTTCCTTCTTGATATGCAGCCAGACCTGATCCCCAATTTGAAATGACTGAGGAATATGATTCTTATTGTGTCGGGCCTTAATATCATTCAACACTCTTGTATAAGAAAACCAATAAAATTACACTTCCTCTACAAGGGGTACTACTAGACGAAGAGGCCATTACCGGTCAATACTCTCAACAACATGAACTTCAATAACATCATTATTTGAGACAAGAACATAAAAATTGTTGGAGTATCGGGTACCTCCACATGGTATAACCGCTGCACCTCTGGGAATATAAAACAAGTGGACTAACTGCCACTCCTGGTGATAGGGCCTTGTGCTAGGTTTCAAATGTTCATCAACATATGCAGGTTTTGGTGTAACGAAAAACCTTACATGGCAACAGAGCATAGGTCTCAGGTTCAATTCCCCAGAGCTACACCGGAGGCGGGGTGTTGGAGTATCGGGTACCTCCACATGGTATAACCATCGCACCTATGGGATATAAAACAAGTGGACTAACCGCCACTCCTGGTGATAGGGCCTTGTGCTGGGTTTCAAATGTTCATCAACATCTGCAGGTTTTGGTGTAACAAAAAACCTTACAATAATCATCTTGTTTGATGACTTTTCCAAATACTTCTTTGGCCACTGAATGAAACTCCTTTCCTTCTCCTTTAAATAGGGACATCCATCTATTTTATCTTCATATGGAAGTGGGATGTTACTTGTGACATTGATGGCATTGACATTTGCATATTCGGGACCAAGTGCCACTCTATAGATCACCTAAAGTGAATGAATTTGTGTAATGCCAACAATAGCACTGTCATATGGATCCAATATTTTAACATTTTTCACCTTCCTGGAGTACCTCATGCCCCCCTGGAATTATTGAGCACTGTAAAAACAAAAAAATATACCAATTAAACCATATTCTAAGATATAAGGCTTCATGTTCATGGCCATCTTTTGTGTCTTTCAATATTGTTGCACCACCCATAATTACAGTTTTTTCCTATGATTGACAAGCATTTTCATTAAAAAAAAGAGGCTTTGTGAGTGAAGTGAAATGGATCAAAATCATCCATAGGTTAAAATATCAAGTGAAGAAATGGTTGGAAGGGAATGGTAATCAGATTACCTCATTTGAATCAATAGGAAATCCCTTATTTAATTTGAATGTAGCAACAAGAGGTTCAATGGAGGAGGCTATGGTCGACATATTCTCTGACAACCCATTTATACAATGATTCATTGCAATGTTATAATCCTTGTCACATGGCCCAATTTTGCAAAATAATATTATCTTATTTGATTTTATTCCAAGACATTATGTTAAATTTTATGCTAAAGTTGTAACTGATGACTCAACAGAGTCAAGGATGTTGAATGTAACTATGAATATTTTAACTATAAATAAATAAAAAGTGGAGACAACAGCTTGGGAGAGTTGTTAAAAGAGTGTTTACTGGTCAATTTGGTGGAGGAGACTGGGTGGAGAGAAAATAGACAAGTGGCAGCATCCTCAAACACTTCCAATGTTGCAGGTGGCCATCTCCCTACATTTGGGGTCATGATTCCCCAAGAAAGTGGGATCAGAGCAGGTGGCTCAATTAATGACAACTAACCCAAAAGACCTAGGCAATCTTAATAAAAATTCCCATTGAAGAGAGCTGAGGCTGCTCATTCCAAGAAGAGAATCATTCAGGTGAATGCACTTCAAGGATTTCATTGGGAAGGGAATTTCTGGAAAGTGTTTGATGGGTAAACTGCAGAGAATGATCTAGTACATCCATTCAGCTGAAGGATCTTGTTGTTGAGTGCAGAGTTAGTACTGAGTCATTGGACTAGTATTTGGTTGCTTGCTCCACCCAGTCCCAGCCAAGGAGACCAGGAACAGGCTCGGGGGTCCTGAGAAGACGCTTTTTGAGTGCTCTCCAGGAGTTGGTAGGGAGGAACAGCCTCCCAACGCTGTTGTCATCCAGCTTTAAAAACAGGTTCTACTGTCTTTTATTTGCTGTTTTAAAGTTTATTTCTGAGAACGAATAAATAATGGATGATTTATATGTTATGTAATGAACTATTACAATTTATAATATTTTAGTTGTTGAATGTTAAAACTGTAATTGAATGAGATAATCCTACCTGTGTTTTTCCGTGTTTGGATAAACTAGACCATACTCTAGCACAGGTAGTGTGTTTAAGATAGATGAAGATATGATAGAAATCTGGATTGATTAGAGTTATTTTGTATTTCAGAACAATGGAGTAATTTATTTCTGTATATAGATGTTTTCTGGAAAGGATACTAATCTGTCTAATCAAGTTATGATTTATAAACCAGACTATTGTATTAAGAATGCTAGCAAAGAAGTATACATAATACTTTTCAAACAACAGGTTTATTTCTTTTAATATGTTGATTACTGTAGATAGGTTAATTATCTTATTCAGAAATGTATTTATACAAAATGAAACTACTAACCTGTCACATAGGTAAAAGATTTAACTTCAATAAATACTCAATTATATATAGGAAGAAAGAATCAAGTCACTTTACAGAGTTACTTTATTGTTCATACTGCTTAATTATTTCTACAAATGTTCACATTTTAAGTAGGGTAATTCTAGTATAGTTATTATTATAAATAAACTAAGAACAACAATTATAAAAATGTAACAAAGAAATAATAACAAAACCTATTTAGGTACTTATCAAGTAGACTGAATACAATGTTAAATAATATTTAATAAATATTATTTATATATGAAGAAATTCATTTAAATAAGCTAAAAAAAAATTAATTATAAAAGAATGTACAGGGTCGAAACCCTCATAATATTAATCAGTATAAATTATAGAATTAACATTATAACATTATAATTTATAGCATAAACATTGTAATTTATAAGTAATAACAATATACTCAGATAAGCACTAATCCAAAGATTTGGATTTTTTAGTTTTCTAAAAACATCAACTATAAAATATTATTACAGTCCTATAAGGACAGAGAAGAAAATAACAATGAAAGTATAACCACTTCATACCTGTAACAAACAATTATTTAACATGTATTATTAAACTAACCTACATAATAATTTAAGAAATTATTTATACACAGGTTACTAACAGAATTTAACTTTGCTCGAATAACCGAGCTTATAAACAATTATTATGATAGAAAGAAATAGCAGAACAGATAATAATAATATATTTTAATTGAAGATAATTTAAACAGTAAAAAAAATATCTTTACACAGTCGAAATAGGGTGAAACCCTAATGTACAAAAATTACATTTAGAGCATCAAAATAACCAAGTCTGAGCTCAAGAGAGTTACATCTCTTCACTTAAAGATAAACAGAGGATAGCTTGACAGGCTGCATACTATTCTTTACATAACTATACACATAACTAGTAAAACAAAAAAAATTACAAGTCACGGCATAAGCCGGAAACCCTGCTAGCAGCAAGGGTTTGGTAAACAAACTAAACAAGCTAACCAAGAAACAATAAACCACAAGGGTTATTTGCAGGCCATGGCGACCAACCAAAACTGTTCCATAAAGAACTGCACAAGTATGAACTGCCATGGGTTGACCAGGGCTTACCCGTATGTAGGAAGCCGACCCTACTCATTGTACCCTCTACGAAGAGAGATGTAACTGTCACCTGCAAGGTTACATGCCATAGCATTAATATATTGCATTATATCAAAAAATGAACTAATAACAATTTTAAAAGAACTGTTAAGAGAATTTCCCATACCTGGAAACAAAGGTAATGTAGCCACCAACGAACAGGAGCGCTGCCACCAGCAAGACGAAAAGCAAACCCTTCATCTCTCTTATGATAGAGACGGGTTTAACGAGTGCAAATCACTGCTAGCAGCAACAACGAGAAGGGAGCAACGACCAAGCAAGAAGCGGACAGTAGAGTTCAAAGTTGTCCCCATACGAAGAATAAGACACATGCTCACAAACCCTATGACAGACCAGGTCGTAAGCTAAAGTCACAGTTATTAATAAATTATCACCATAATAACTCACAGCCCTTTAAACATTCCCAATGAGCAAGCCGTGGAGGAGTGAACCCAAGAAAATTACACACAGTCCAAGCTGTATGCAAATTGTCACGACTCTCATTAAACTTTTGCAGGGTGAACTCACAATGCAACAAGGATTCGAGGACGATGAGGGTAGATGGAATATTGAAAACCAGGACACATAGCTCGCATGGCGGCCAAGACACAGTTGTAGAGCATCCCGGAGGCCCGAAAATGATGGAGGAGAATGACGAAGTCTAGGGTTACACCAACCCTTATATTCCCAACACTTGGCCAAGGAAGAACCACGTGGACTCACAAATTATTCATCCATGCAGTGGGTAAATCGTATAGTTCCTGCATGCAATCGAATTCCAATTATTTAAAACATAATATTGGCTCAATCATATAGTATTTTAATCATTTACAAAGGTTCCATACTATCATGGAGTCAACCTACGGTTGCATGACTTAAACGATGAACTCTCAAATCATTTTCCAAGCTTATATTATAGTTGTTGTATAGTTTGGAACGAGGGAAAATACAAAGCCTTGGTTTTTATATACAACCTTACCCATAATATCATCGTTGGAGTGGTCTAACGCCACATCCTTTAACCATTGCAAAATTATAAAATAAACTTTGCAATTCAACATTAATTTATATCAAGCTTTTGGTTGACCATGAAATCAACGAATCTCATAAACCATATTCATGCCAAAGTATTTTTATGTTGATACATACCCAAAGTATGTCATTTTTATACTTATTCAAAATATTTAGGCTTGGAACTTTAGTTTATGAACTTTATAACTATATATTTATTCACATTAAGATTTTTGTTAATCATGAAATCGATGCAATATAATAATCGATAATCTTTCCCAAAGTATAAGTATGCATAAAAGATTTAGTTCTTCACTAATGGAAAATCCATTTAGTCATAGCATAAATAGTATGGTTACAAACGTCGACAAGCCTTGAGCTATCG
The DNA here is from genome assembly GCA_001517045.1 of Pseudotsuga menziesii. Lineage (NCBI taxonomy): Eukaryota > Viridiplantae > Streptophyta > Pinopsida > Pinales > Pinaceae > Pseudotsuga > Pseudotsuga menziesii. The sequence continues at coordinate 80,073 of LPNX010259315.1, forward strand.
AAACTAGGTTAATAAAGTAAATCTTATGATACTTAGGAGATGCAAAGAAAAAGGCTATTTCCTCTCTTAGCCAAACTGTGATAATAAAGTATTACTAACAAACTTTGCATAGCTAATCATATTGTCACCAACATTTATGTTGTGACTTGATAATGTTAAAGAACATAGATTTAATTAGGATCATGAACTTTATAAACCTTATCTGTTTATAATCAGAACTACTAGTAAACTTAAATGCATTATAAACAAGATAATTTGTGTAGGTATCGTCTAATATCATAGAAATTATAGATCAGTGGGTGGCAAATACTCGGATTATGGCTATGAATCCTGTACATAGCTCAGATCAACAAAGTTTAATAACTTTGGGCTATTTACCAACCATGACGAGTACTTATAGCTTTTCCATGTTTTGATTAGTAACATAATATTTTAGAACTGTCTAGTACTTGCATGAGTTAATAAATCAATCTCTCTTGAAGAATTGACATAAGTTAAGTAATGTGGTTATAGGCTTAATCCAAAAGAAGTACTTTAAAATAAAATAAGAAACTGGAGCGGAACCATCCCACTAGACTCTAAGTCCTTAGGACTTGGTATTTCACTGTAATGTTTAGAACCTTATAGGCAGCAATCTTCATTACAGAAGATGAATAACAAGCAGTTGCTTATACTAATATTTAAGATGGTAATGTATAATACTGTTAGAACAACCATTACAGGTTATACACATGTGAAATTAACTTACGACAAAGATCACAAGTGGTGAACCAAGGAGAATAAATACTGTCACTATTTACATATAAGAAAGAAACTCTTCTATATATATATATCGTTGACAAAATAATTGAAAGAAACAAACTACTTGTTTTACCTCATAGAAGTAGAGTGATATGTAACCGTTTATTTACCGATCTTTTTATTTTGCAAATTGAAATACAGCTGAATGCTTTATGGAATTAAAAAGAGTTACTCGATCATTCATACCTGTAAACCTGTAAGGACAAACAAGCTTTCTGCGTTAGCTTAAAAGCTAAGTAAGCCCCAGAATCCAAGACAATTACACCTACTTGTCGCAAATCAAAACTCATCAGCAAACTGAAAGAGGAATTATTGCACAAGTTAAACCTAACCTTGTATTAAAAAGTAGAATGTTAAGTTACTTAATTAAGATTATGTATTAACTAATCTGGTAAACAATTCTTTTATAAATAACTGTTAGCTGTTAGCAGACCGCATTCTCATCATTTTATGTATTTTCAAACTTTTAAATTTTTATGAAAATTTGGCGTTTTGACATGTGGTATCAGAGCACAAGGTTCAAACACTAGGACTTGATGAAGCCCAACTAGCTTTCATGAAACAGTAAATTAAATTATTATGCTGATGTATTTTATTTTAAATGTTATTCAATAGAGAATTGTTTTCTGAAGTTTAACAGGTAGGTATGGAAAGGCTGGAAGAGTATGCAGAGGAGGAGTCTCCAGTTACTGAGACAGAGAATCTACCAAGAGATCCTATACCAGAGGATTTAACTACCAATTCTTCAGAATTGTTACAAACTGTAAAGGACCTCAAAACTGAAATGGATTCTGTAAAACGAGAAAATGAAAGGATTCTGAGGGCTCAAGAAGAGCTGAATCAGATCCTAACTGAAAAGTTTCAAACTGAGGGTAGGGGTAGAAGAACCGAATCAGAAGATACCAGTCATCATTGTAAATCTAAAAATATGAAACATACTAAAACTAAAAGTAGTTCGTCTTCTGAAGTGTTTGGTGAACAACGAAATTACCATTCTACTAGTGACAGTAGTGATGATAATCAGTACACTAAAAAGAGGAAATACAAACCTTATGAGAAAATTTCTGGGGAATTCAAAAAGATAAAACCACCAACCTTTAATAGAGAGACTAAGAAGGGGGAGGAAGTTGAATCATGTTTATCTAGGATGAATAAGTACTTCCAAATATATAACTACTCTAACCAGTTAAAGGCTAGAATGGCTATTTATAACCTCTCAAGAAAGGCTAACATTTGATGGTAGGACTTGAAAAGAGTTAAAGGCATAAAAGAGAAAAATGTAAACTGGAGTACCTTCAAGAGGTATTTCAAAAAGAAATTTCTATCTGAGCAATATTACGAGGAGAGAGCCAAAGAATTTTATAAGTTAAAGTTAGGATCAATGACAATGAAGAATCTGAACAACAAGTTCTTAAGTCTACTTAGGTATGTACCATACCTCGTAGATGAGAAACCAATGGTACAACAATTTCTTAGTTGTCTCCCTTATCATATTAAAGATAGAATTGAATATGATAACCCAAAGACCTTGGAAGAAGCTATGAGAAAATCTAACTTCTGTTTTGAGCGGAATCGGAAGAAAGAAAGCTTGGCCAACTGGAAAGCTAAGAAAAATAATAATCAGTTTGAACAAAAGAAAAAGGATTTTGTGCCTAACAGAAATTTTAAGAACAATAAGGACAAAAATTATCCTAATAACAAGAACTTCCAAGGAAATAAGAACAATACACCCAACAACCAAAATAATTCCAAAGGTAAATATTTTGCAAATAATCATGGAAATATTACCAAGAGCTTTGAACGCAAAGAGCCTGTCAAGTGTTGGGAGTGTAATGGCCCACACTATGCTTCAGTCTACCCAAACTGGAAGAAGACTGGTAACAACATTCATACCATACAAGAGGAGATGACCGTTGGGGAACTAGCGAGGACCATGCCCAGAATTAACGTAGCTTTGTAGAATCGACAAGCTGAATATCAGACTTCCATGGTGGAAGTAGAAGGTATGATAAATAAGATCCCTGTAACTATTTTGATTGATCCAGGAGCTAGTCTCAGTTATATTGCACCTCAAATAGTAGAAAAATGTAAGTTATATGTTGATAAGTTTGAGAATTCATGGTTAGTCTAGTTAGCCACTGGTGCTAAAAGAAAAGTAACTTGTTTTGTTAAAGAATGTGCAATAGTTATGGATAAATTTGAAACTATTGTTAAAGTTAATGTTTTGCCTCTTGGTTCTTATGATTTGCTGATTGGTATGGACTGGTTAGAACAACATAGAGCAATTCTAAACTGTTATGATAAAACTTTCACATGTTTAAATAGTGATGAAAAATCTAGTAAGTGTTAAAGGAATCCCTATAAAAACTACCATAAGGAAGATTTCTGCCTTACAGCTTAAGAGAGCTGTTAGAAAGGGATGTAAAGCTTATGCAGTAACAATAACTGATGAGGAAAGTTTAATTAAAACAAATAAATTAAAATTGGAAGACATACCAGTCTTAAGAGAATATGTCGATGTATTCCCAGAAGAGATTCCAGGATTACCTCCGAAAAGGGAATTGGATTTCACCATTGAACTGGTACCAGGTGCAGTACCTAGTTCAAAATCCCTATATCGAATGAATATACTCGAACTTAATGAATTAAAATCTCAATTAAAAGAATTAATTGATAAAAAGTATATTCGACCAAGTGTGTCTCCCTGGGGGGCACCTGTTATCTTCGTCAAGAAGAAGGATGGAACTATGCGACTTTGCATAGATTACCGCCAGTTAAACAATATAACCATTAAAAATCGATATTCGTTGCCCCGCATAGATGATCTATTTGATCAACTACGAGGAGCCATAGTGTTTTCGAAAATAGATTTAAGGTCTGGACGTCATCAATTAAGGATTAAAGATGAAGACATCTTTAAGACGGCTTTCAGAACTAGATATGGTCATTATGAATTTGTCGTAATGCCATTCGGGCTTACTAATGCCCCAGTTGTCTTCATGTGTTTAATGAATAATGTTATGCATAAGTATTTAGATAAGTTTGTGGTCTTATTTATCAACGACATTCTAATCTATTCGAAAACTGAAGAAGAACATAAAGAACATCTAAAAATTGTTTTGCAAGAGTTGTGAGAACATCAACTCTTCACAAAGTTTAGTAAATTGTGATTTCTTCAAGGATAAGATTCAGTATTTAGGTCACGTAGTGACCAAGGAAGGAATTTCTGTAGATCCTGAAAAGATAAGGGCAATCGATGATAGGCCGGTTCCTAAAGATGTGACAGATGTTCAATCTTTCATGGGCATTACCGGTTACTACTGGAGGTTCATTGAAGGTTTTTCGAGGATATAAATCTGATAACTTCCTTGCAGAAGAAATGAAAGAAGTTCGACTGGAATCAGAAATGTGAAGAAAGCTTTAAAAAGTTAAAAACTTTATTAACCAGCGCATCTATTTTAAGAATAACATATCCTAATAAATAATTTGTGGTGTGCACTAACGCCTGCAATGATGGCTTAGGCAGTGTTCTGACTCAAGAAAGGCATGTTATTTCCTATGAGTCTATAAAGTTAAAAGTTCACGAAAAGAATTATGCAACATATGATCTGGAACTAGAAGCTATAATACACGTCTTATAGTTGGAACTAGAAAAAATGTTTTAATGACTGATAATAAAGGATTGAAGTATCTTTTAGATCAGTCTAATCTAAATGCGAGACAAGCTAGGTGGTTAGCATTCTTAAGCGAGTATGATTTCGAAATTCAGCATATAAAAGGTAAATAAAATAAAGTTGTTGATGTATTAAGCAGGAATGCAAGGCTGAATTTTGCAGCAACTATCAACACCTATGTTTCAGACTTAGATGAACAGCTTAAAGAATGAATAGAACAAGATGAAATTTACCAGAATTTGCAAGCTAAAGTTAAAGAAAATCCAACAGAAAACTTAATTAAGGGTTACAGTTTAAATGAAAAAGAATTTTTACTGTATAAAGATAGACTGTATGTACCTAATGTACCTAAAGTTAAGCTGTTAATTCTGGATGAAATTCATAAAACACCATATTCAGGTCATCCAGGTTATCAAAAGACTATAACCATGTTAAGAAAAGAGTATTTCTAGCCAAATATGAAAACTGAAGTAGCATAATATATTGCTAAGTGTTTGGAATGTCAACAGGTAAAAACTGAACATCAACACCCAGCTGGTTTGCTTCAGCCATTACCCATCCCCAGCTGGAAATGGGAGATAATTAGTCTGGATTTTATTACTGGGCTGCCTAGAAATCAAAATCAGAATGATTCTATCATGTTATTAGTTGATAAGTTAAGCAAAGCAACTCACTTTATACCTGTTAAAACTACTTATAAAGCTGCCAACATAGCTGATATTTTTCTAAAACAGATTTTCCACTTGCATGGAGTCCCAAAAGTCATAATCTCAGATAGACATCCTAAGTTTACAGGAAACTTTTGGAAGTCCTTGTTTAAAGGGTTAAACACTACATTAAATTTCAGTACTTCTTTCCATCCTCAAATAGATGGACAAACTGAAAGGGTAAAACAGATACTGGAAGATCTATTAAGAATGTATGTGAAACATCATCCAGGTAAATGGGAGGATTATTTACATCAGGTAGAATTTGCTTATAATAATAATTATCAGACATCAGCCAGATTTAGTCCTTTTGAAATTTTATATGGACGGAAATGTAATACTCCTATCTCTTGGAGTAATCCAGTAGACAGATTGGTGTTAGGTCTGGAACTGTTAAAAGAAATGGAAGAAATTGTAAAACAAGTGCAGAGAAATCTGAAAGTGGCACAGGATCGACAGAAAAGTCAGGTAGACTTAAAAAGAACTCCAAAGGAGTTTTAGGTAGGTGAACATGTGTTCATCAAGGTAAGGTCCAAAAAGAGCTCTCTGAGATTTGGGAGTTGTGCAAAATTGGCACCTCGTTACTGTGGCCCATTTGAAATTATGTCTAGGATTGGACAAGTATCTTATCAATTAGCATTACCACCTAATTTAAGAGTACATAATGTTTTTCACATTTCCGTTTTAAAGAAATATGTTCATGATGCTACTCATGTTGTTAACTGGAATGATGTACAGGTGGAACTAGAAGGGGATTTTTTGGTGGAGCCGAACTGTATCCTCAGGAGGAGGGAGATTACACTTTGAAATCACACCATTGGACAGGTAAAGGTGCAATGGAAGCACCTTAGTCCAGAGGAAGCCACCTAGGAATCGAAAAGTAAAATGCGAGATGCATATCCAATTCTGTTCCAGGGGAATTCCGAGGATGAAGAATAAATAACATCGAGGATGATGTTATAATCTAAGGGGGTGTGTATGTCACATGCCCCAATTTTGCAAAAAAATATTATCTTATTTGATTTTATTCCAAGACATTATGTTAAAATTTATGCTAAAGTTGTAACTGATGACTTAGCAGAGTCAAGGATGTTGAATGTAATTACGAATATTTTAATTATAAATAAATAAAAAGTGGAGACAACAGCTTGGGAGAGTTGTTAAAAGAGTGTTTACTGGTCAAGTTGGTGGAGGAGACTGGGTGGAGAGCAAATAGACAAGTGGCAGCATCCTCAAACACTTCCAATGTTGCAGGTAGAAACATCCCTACATTTGGGGTCATGATTCCCCAAGAAAGTGGGATCAGAACAGGTGGCTCAATTAATGACAACTAACCCAAAAAGACATAGGAAATCTTAATAAAAATTCCCATTGAAGAGAGCTGAGGCTACTCATTCCAAGAAGAGAATCATTCAGGTGAATGTACTTCAAGGATTTCATTGGGAAGGGAATTTTTGGAAAGTGTTTGAGGGGTAAACTGCAAAGAATGATCTAGTACAACTATTCAGCTGAAGGATATTGCTGTTGAGTGCAGAGTTAGTACTGAGTCATTGGACTAGTAGTTGGTTGCTTGCTCCACCCATTCCCAGCCAAGGAGACCAGGAACAGGCTCGGGGGTCCTGAGAAGACGTTGTTTGAGCGCTCTCCAAAACTTGGTAGGGAGGAACAACCTCCCAACGCTGTTGTCATCCAGCTTTAAAAATAGGTTCTACTGTCTTTTATTTGCTGTTTTAAAGTTTATTTCTGAGAATGAATAAATAATGGATGATTTATATGTTATGTAATGAACTTTTATAATTTATAATCTTTTAGTTATTGAATGTTAAAACTGTAATTGAATGAGATAATCCTACCTGTGTTTTTCTCCGTCTGGATAAACCAAACCGTACTCTAGCACAGGTAGTGTGTTTAAGATAGATGAAGATATGATAGAAATCTGGATTGATTAGAGTTATTTTGTATTTCAGAACAATGGAGTAATTTATTTCTGTATATAGATGTTTTTTTGGAAATGATACTAATCTGTCTAATTAAGTTATGATTTATAAACCAGACTATTGTATTAAGAATTCTAGCAAAGAAGTATACATAATACTTTTCAAACAATAGGTTTATTTCTTTTAATAGGTTGATTACTGTAGATAGGTTAATTATCTTATTCAGAACTGTATTTCTACAAAATGAAACTACTAACATGTCACATAGGTAAAAGATTTAACTTCGATAAATACTCATTTATTTTTGTGAAGAAAGAATCAAGTCACTTTACAAAGTTACTTTATTGTTCATACTGCTTAACTATTTCTACAAATGTTCACATTTTAAGTAGGGTAATTCTAATATAGTTCTTATTATAAATAAACTAAGAACAACAATTATAAAAATGTAAGAAAGAAATAATAACAAAACCTATTTAGGTACTTATAAAATAGACTCAATACAATGTTAAATAATATTTAATAAATATTATTTATATATGAATAAATTCATTTAAATAAACTAAACAAAAATTAATTATAAAAGAATGTACAGGGTTGAAACCCTCATAATATTAAACAGTATAAATTATAGAATTAACATTATAACATTATAATTTATAGCATAAAAGTTGTAATTTATAAGTAATAACAATATAATCAGATAAGCACTAATCCTAAGATTTGGATTATTTAGTTTTCTAAAAACATCAACTATAAAATATTATTACAGTCCTATAAGGACAGAGAAGAAAATAACAATAATAGTATAAACACTTCATACCTGTAACAAACAATTATTTAACATGTATTATTAAAATAACCTACAGAATAATTTAAGAAATTATTTATACACAGGTTACTAACATAATTTAACTTTGCTCAAATAACCGAGCTTATAAACAATTATTATGATAGAAAGAAATAATAGAACAAATAATAAATAATATATTTTAATGGAAGATAATTTAAACAGTAAAAAAATATCTTTACACAGTCGAAATAGGGTGAAACCCTAATGTACAAAAATTACATTTAGAGCATCAAAATAACCAAGTCTCAGCTCAAGAGAGTTACATCTCTTCACTTAAAGATAAACAGAGGACGACTTGACAGGTTGCATACTATTCTTTACATAACTATACACATAACCAGTAAAACAAAAAAATTTACAAGTCACAGCATAAGCCGGAAACCCTGCTAGCAGCAAGGGTTTGGTGAACAAACTAAATAAGCTAACCAAGAAACAATAAACCAAAAGGGTTATTTGCAGTCCACGATGACCAACCGAAACTGTTCCGTAAAGAACTACACAAGTATGAACTGTCATGGGTTGACCAGGACTTACCCGTATGCAGGAAGCCGACCCTACTCATTGTACCAGCTGCGAAGAGAGATGTAACTGTCACCTGCAAGGTTACAAGCCATAGCATTAATATATTGCATTATATCAAAAACTGAACTAATAACAAGTTTAAAAAAACTGTTAAGAGAATTTCCCATACCTGGAAACAAAGGTAATGTAGCCACCAACGAACAGGAGCACCGCCACCAGCAAGACGAAAAGCAAACCCTTCATCTCTCTTATGACAGAGACAGGTTTAACAAATGCAAACCACTGCTAGCAGCAACAAGGAGAAGGGAGCAACGACCAAGCAATAAGCGGACAGTAGAGTTCAAAGCTGTCCCCATACGAAGAATAAGACAGGTGCTCATAAACCCTATGACAGATCAGGCCGTAAGCTAAAGTCACAGTTCTTAATAAATAATCGCCAGAATATCTCACAGCCCTTTAAACATTCCCAACAAGCAAGCCGTGGAGGAGTGAACCCAAGAAAATTACACACAGCCCAAGCTATATGCAAATTGTCACAGCTCTCATTAAACTTTTGCAGGGTGAACTCACAATGCAACAAGGATTCGAGGACGACGAGGGTAGATGGAATATTGAAAACTAGGACACAGAGCTTGCATGGTGTCCAAGACACAGTTGCAGAGCGGCCCGGAGGCCCGAAAACGATGAAGGAGAATGACAAAGTCTAGGGTTACACCAACCCTTATACTCCCAACACTTGGCCAAGGAAGAACCACGTGGACTCACAAATTATTCATCCATGCAGTGGGTAAATTGTATAGTTCCTGCATGCAATCGAATTCCAATTATTTAAAACATAATCTTGGCTCAATCATATAGTATTTTAATCATTTACAAAGGTTCCATACTATCATGGAGTCAACCTACGGTTGCATGACTTAAACGATGAACTCTCAAATCATTTGCCAAGCTTATATTATAGTCATTGTATAGTTTGGAACAAGGGAAAATCCAAAGCCTTGGTTTTTATATACAACCTTACCCATAATATCATCGTTGGAGTGGTCTAACGCCACATCCTTTAACCATTGCAAAATTATAAAATAAACTTTGCAATTCAACACTAATTTATATCAAGCTTTTGGTTGACCATGAAATCAACGAATCTCATAAACCATATTCATGCCAAAGTATTTTTATGTTGCTACATACCCAAAGTATGTCATGTTTATACTTATTCAAAATATTTAGGCTTGGAACTTTAGTTTATGAACTTTATAACTATATATTTATTCACATTAAGATTTTTGTTAATCATGAAATCGATGCAATATAATAATCGATAATCTTGCCCAAAGTATAAGTATGCATAAAAGATTTAGTTCTTCACTAATGGAAAATCCATTTAGTCATAGCATAAATAGTATGGTTACAAACGTCGATAAGCCTTGAGCTATCAAAACTAGGTTAATAAAGTAAATCTTATGATACTTAGGAGATGCAAAAAAAGGCTATGTCCTCTCTTATCCAAACTATGATAATAAAGTATTACTAACAAACTTTGCATAGCTAATCATATTGTCACCAACATTTATGTTGTGACTTGATAATGTTAAAGAACATAGATTTAATTAGGATCATGAACTTTATAAACCTTATCTGTTTATAACTAGAACTATCAGTAAAATTAAATGCATTATAAACAAGATAATTTGTGTAGGTATCATTGAATATCATAGAAATTATAGATCAGTGGGTGGAAAATACTCGGATTATGGCTATGAATTTTGTACATAGCTCAGATCAACAAAGTTTAATAACTTTTGGCTATTTACCAACCAGGACAAGTACTTTTAGATTTTCCATGTTTTGATTAGTAACATAATCTTTTAGAACTGTCTAGTACTTGCATGAGTTAATAAATCAATCTCTCTTGAATAATTGACATAAGTTAAGTAATGTGGTTAGAGGCTTAATCCAAAAGAAGTACTATAAAATAAAATAAGAAACTGGAGCGGAACCATCCCACTAGACTCTAAGTCCTTAGGACTTGGTATTTCACTGTAATGTTTATAACCTTATATGTAGAAATCTTCATTACAGAAGATAAATAACAAGCAGTTGCTTATACTAATATTTAAGATGATAATGTCTAATACTGTTAGAACAATCATTACAGCTTTACAAGTTATACACTCTAGGTGAAATTAACTTACGACAAAGGTCACAAGCGGTGAACCAAGGAGAATAAATACTGTCGCTATTTACATATAATAAAGAAACTCTTCTATATATATATCGTTGACAAAATAATTGAAAGAAACAAACTACTTGTTTTACCTCATAGAAGTAGAGTGATATGTAACAGTTTATTTACCGAGCTTTTTATTTTGCAAATTGAAATACAGCTGAATGCTTTATGGAATTAAAAGGCGTTACTCAATCATTCATACCTGTAAACCTGTAAGGACAAATAATCTTTCTGCATTAGCTTAAAAGCTAAGTAAGCCCCAGAATCCAAGACAGTTCCACCTACTTGTCGCAAATCAAAACTCATCAGCAAACTGAAAGAGGAATTATTGCACAAGTTAAACCTAACCTTGTATCAAAAAGTAGAATGTTAAGTTACTTAATTAAGATTATGTATTAACTAATCTGGTAAACAATTCCTTTATAAATAATTGTTAGCTGTTAGCAGAACACATTCTCAGCATTTTATGTATTTTCAAAATTTTTAATTTTTATGAAAATTTGGGGTTTTGACAATCCTCACTAGGGTTTTCAACATTAGATGGGCCTCTTGTTTGGATCCTCTCGACTTCAATAGATGGCAAGGAATTCTCTTTTTAAGAACTTTCTAAGTCTGTCATATATTGATCCCTTTCACTCAAATTGGGTTCTCTATTAGTTCCTTCAACCTACAAATCATTGTCAACACACAATTTATTGGAAATATAGACAAATAAAAAAGGAAGAACACGATGTACACTATTCAACAAAAAAACCATATACTTACACATGTGTTGTTTTGTTCTCAACCCGCCCCGACCCAGAAATTATCGAACCTTCACAAGATCTATTCCTTTCTTCCCTCTTGCACTCTTTTGTTAAGTGTTTAATGGTTATACCAGATCTTATAACATTTAGCATTATAAAATCATGACCATATGCAAAAGGATCACTGAAATATAGACAAGCACAAACACACAAAAGACCAGAAATATTTATCCCGGGAAACCCTCATGTGGAAGAAAACCCATCAAAACTTCCTCTGTATAAGATGTATCAAAAGTACAAGACAAGATCCTAGACAGATGCACCTCCTTCCGACATATATATATATCTCTCTCCTATGTACTATATATAAGTGAGCGTGTGTTCAAATGAGGAACACATCTCCTCTATTTATACTCTTTTTGTCACTTGACTTTTAACCTAACAAGTCGGCTCCATTTAACTAACTGGGACGACTTCACTTTGGAAGACTCAATACATTATTATATTATATTATATTTATTAGGGTATTATTGACCTGACTTACAATGGAGGCTTTACCTAGTAATTCTATGATGACCAATTACAATAGTAACACCCTCGACGGAGGAATAATAACATCTCCCTTGGGTTACATCAGTAAAATACATTTAGAATATCCTTTGAAGTTAGAATATTCAACACTCCCACTTAACGAGAAGGTTATTCTACTGACAACAACATCATAGGAAATAGGAGTAACGAGAGAGAGTATCTGCAACATCATCAAGGTGATACATCTATACGTCATAGGATTTTTTCATAGTCATCAATAACTGGAACAATTACTCTTCAATTTCTTCAATACCGGAACATCATCTTCTACAACACTGAGTATTTTATCTTCTGCAACACTCAATCACTTGATCCTTTATGGTGACACTACAATCTTCTTGATCCTTTGTAGCAGCACTTCGATATTCTTGATCCTTTCAAGCAGTACTTCAATCTTCTCGATCCTTTGCAACAACAATTTAATATTCTTTATGCTTTGTAGCAGCACTTTGATCTTCTCGATCCTTTGCAATAGCACTTCGATCTTCTCGATCCTCTGCAAAAACACTTTGATCTTCTCGATCCTTTGCAGCAACACTTCGATCTTCTTGATCCTTTGCAACAATACTTCGATCTTCTCGATCCTTTGCAATATCACTTAGATCTTCTTGATCCTTTGTAGCAGCACTTCGATCTTCTCGATCCTTTGCAACAACACCTTGATCTTCTCGATCCTTTGTAGCAACACTTCGATCTTCTCAATCCTTTGTAGCAACACTGTGATCTTTTCGATCCTTTACAACATCACTTCGATATTTTCAATCTTTTGCTGCCACACTACCTGTATTACACATGATATATTTGCGGGATGATAAATCCCTATCACTTTAGGACATAGGTCCAAGGATGATGCAATCGTCTATCATCCTGGTCCACAATATCGACCAGTTGAATCATTTACAACTGAATGTAGATCTCAACTGCACCTAGATGCAAGCCCTGTCGTCAGTAAGGACTCATTGTAGAACATCCATACCACTGAGGTTAGGACCACTCCTAAGTGAGTGTTATACTACGGTATCTACACGTGCGTGTAGGAATACTCTTCCATGCAAGAGTATTTTCTGTAGAGCATATCTCGAACGCATATAAAATGCCGGCCCTCATCGTAGAAAATCCTTACCACTGAGGTTAGGACCACTCCCAAGTGAGTGTTATACTACAACTTCCATGAGGACTCATCATAGAACATCCATACCACTAAGGTTAGGACCACTCCCAAGCAAGTGTTATTCTATGGAATCTACATATGAATGTAGGTATACTCTCCATACAAGAGTAATGTCTGTAAATCAGATCTTGACCGCATATAAATTTCAGCCCTATCTTCTGTGAGGACTCATCTTAGAGCATCCTTACCACTGAGGTTAGGACCACTCCTAAGCAAGTGTCATTCTACGGTATCCACAATTGAATGTGGGTACTCTCCATGTGTGAGTAACATCTGCATGGCTATCCTTAACTAGTAAGGACCACTCTCATGCATAGAGTGTTATACCTGCCATCCTCAAGAGAGGATATTATCATTCACAAGAGAGGATACTATCATCCACAAATGAATGTCAGACCTTGTCATCATCTTCAGGAGCACTTGACCTCTTTCATGCTGGAGCATCACTGACATCCCATCATCGATGTTAGTCTCATCATCACTCCCCATTTTACGAGAGTATACATATTATCAACCTACTCCCCTTTTGTCTGAGGAGGGTTCATATCTATGACCTGTTCTTCCTTTCCTAGGAGAGTCCATATCTTCGACATGTTCCTCCTCTCTGAAGAGAGTCCATATCTTTGATTTGTTCTTCCTTTCCGAAGAGAGTCTATATCTTCGACCTATTTTTCCTTTTCGAGAAGGGTCCATGTCTTTGACTTAATCTTCTTTTTCGAAAAGATTCTATATATTTGACTTGTTTCTCCTTTTCGAGAAGGGTCCATATAATCATTGTTCCTCTATGTGAGGAAAGTCTGTATCATCATCATTGTTCCTCCTTGCAAGGAAAGTCTGTAGTATCATCATCATTGTTCCTGCTTGCGAGGAAAGTCTTTTAGAACTACTCAAAGCTTGTCACAGAATCTTGGTCAACACATAAGAAAATTGTTCATCAGTACTCACATACTGGAGTTTTATAGCTCCCTTTTGTACCATATCCCTTATACAAAAGTATTGGATTTCTATGTGTTTTGATTTATCATGGAACATCGTATTCTCTGTCATCTTTATAAAACTCTAGTTTTCACAAAGAATCCTTGTGGTGTCCAACTCTATGTCAAATAATCCTGACATCAGTTTACGAATCCATATTGCTTCACAACTAGCGGAGCAAGCTGCAATGTACTTTGCTTCATCTATACTGAGAGAAACACTGGACTGTTTCTTACTAAACTATGAGATCATAGCGGATCCCAGACAATAACATCCACCTAAGGTTCTCTTTATGTTTGTGGCACTTCCTTCCCAATCTGAATCCGTATATCCATATAATCTGTAGTCATTATCCTTACCATAGTAAATTCCCAAGTCTATCGTACCTTTTAGGTACCTCATCACATACTTTACAGCTATCAAGTGAACCCATCCAGGTTTAACTAGATACTGACTCAAGGTGTTCACAACAAAGCATTTATATGGCATTGTGTTCGTCATATGCATTAATGACCCAATAATATGTCTGTACTGATTCATATCCACTAAATTTGATTCCGCATCATACAATAGCTTCGGGTTGGTATCCATGGGTGTGGCCATGTATTTACAATCCAACATATCATATCAAATCTTCTTAAGATTTCCACAGCATAATTTCCATGGTTCGAAAATATTCCTTCTGGGATCTGCGACACTTCCATCCCGAGGAAATAATGCATCAATCCAAGATCTTTCATCTTGAATTCTTCAGCTAGCTTCTTCTTGCTTTCCGTGATCTGTTTCTCATTTCCTGTCAGAAATAGATCATCTTCAAACAACAATAGTATGACAGGTTCATCATCCATAACCTTGAGGTAAAGGCTAGGATCAACTTTACTTTTGGTAAATCCCAAGCTTGTCAAGAAGTTATCTATTTTTCAATACCAAGCTTAAGGATCTTGCTTTAGTCGATAAAGAGCCTTTTTCAACTTACATACATGATCCGCTCTGTCTTCAAATTTTAAATCCTTGTGGTTGTTCTATGTAAACCTGTTCCATAATCATACCATTAAGGAAGGTTGTATTTAGATCCCACTTCATCATGGAAGCAAGTGTCGTGATGGTTCTGATGGAAGTGTACCTTGCTACTGGAGAAAATGTCTCTTCATAATCAATTCCCTCTCTCTGAGAGAACCCTTTAGCCACAAATATTGTATTTTTCAATACTTGCATCATAATCATGTTTTATCTTGTAGATTCACTTGGAAGATACCACACTCTTGCTATCTGGTTTGAGTACTATATCCCAAACATTATTCTCTATTAATGACTGGTATTCTTCCATCATTGCTTCTATCATGAGTTCATCCTGTCAGGTCATGAATCATCGACATATCCCAATATTTTGCATTCAACCTTGAATGTTGGAACCCACATTACTCTTGGTAAAGCTTTAGTCCATCAGGGAGTTTTCCATCTGTCATACCATGTCGACCTCAGATATCTTCTGTAGTAACTCCCCCTGAAGCAGAGCATCATGCTCCCTCGGCATTCTATACCAGAGTGATAGGGAGTATCCTCTGCTATTGATCTTCTATGTATCCATGTTAGGTTACTAGATACCAAGATCCCTTTATCTTGAACATTGTTGAAAAGTTCCTCTTGCACCCATCTATAAGCTTGTTATCTTCTATAGGTTTCCATCTTCAACCTTGTAGAAAATGTTATGATATTCATCACTCTAGGTGATCTTCAAGCTCCTTATGTAAATGGATGTGTTTATCTATGGGTTCCTTCTGAGCTCGTACAAATCCTATTCTGCACAAGTGGTTCTTTTCTTGATATATACTTCTACTTTGTTGGAGAAGTGTGTCCAGTCAATAGAGTATTTCATGCCATATTCTATTCCTTCGGAGACAAACCATGAACCTTTCTTTGTATATTTTCTCTTGTAGATCCATATGGAAGACACTACGAACTTCCCTTCAGGTCTCAGAACCATATCCCAGACATCATTCCCCATGATCAACTGTTACTCTTTGATCATAGCTTCTTTCATAGTTGGAAGGGTGATGTCACTCAACTATGCCACATAAATAGAGTGTATTTGAGGCCTCTTAATTTAGTTGGGAAGTCCCACCATAATTTTCTTCATCTTGAATTCTCTCTCATGCCCAATATGGTCTTCATCTCTTGAGGTGGATCTACTTCTCTCTTATATTCTTCTGAATCTCTTTCTTCCGCCATGATGTCTCTGACCCTGGGAGCTTTAGGTTCATCTTCATGTGTGTTTATTGGAGTGAATCTTGAATTGTTATCACTTGTTCTTCGGAAAAATTCTCATCCTTTTCTTGTAGGAGATTGTATGCGATATTTTCTACAAGTCAAATTTGTTAGTTGCATGGTTAGAAACATTTCATAAGAAATATGCATAATGGAAAATTCTTATGCTTCATGCAACTATTTTAACCAATACAACATTCATCCATATCTCACAAAAAATTTCTAGATTCCTTCCATATCTATCATAACATCATTGAGGTTGTGCACTAATCCAATATGTCATCAAAGAGGTTTCATTCTAGATAAGTAGCATTGGAGTGTTGTATAGCACCATGGGATACTTACCCATAACGTGCATATTAGTATTATACTATCATTAATGCAAACATTTTATCATGAATAATACACAATGTATATAGGAAATACAATTCAAATACTTATCTTTGTTTGTTTGGTATATTATTTCTTGTGCTTTGTCTTCATATCCTTCTGGATCTGCATCTTCTCCTTTGACCAATGAGATTGCTTCAATCTGATACTTGCTTGAAATATTTTCTGGAATATTGCTTCTGGTGGACCTAGGGTTTGACAGAGAAACCCTAATATTTCAACTTAGGTATCTTTCAAATATTATTGGATAGAAATATGCGCCTCAAGGCGAGTTGAGAAGCATACTCATTTTCACAAAACTGTGATCAGAACTGCAAAATATCCGATGCTCTAGTTTTCTTCAATTTCTTCTAAACAATTGCCTGAGGTTGTTTATGTTGTATCTACAAAATTACTACTCCTCTATGTCTAAAACATCGAAATGAGGTATCCTGGTTTGTATTCTTTCCATTCCGACATGTTAGAGAAGAATTGGTTTCACCAATTGGGACTTATGTGATTTTTCCCAAGGTGACTTATTTCAGGACTGTTCAACATAGCGAACTTGTACGGACTTCCACGTGTCAATGTTTCACCTTTGAGGTATGAAAAATTTACCATTTAAACTAAATTCGTTGCCCTATCTGTAACACCTTGCGAACTTTAATTTGGACCTTTGTAGCCCGAGATATAGAAATTATCCCTAGGTCACTTGTTTAAGGCTAAATCCTGGGAGAGGCTGGAACCCTGAGTTGGAGGAATCAAATATCCTATATTATAGTGAATCTTAGGCTGAAAATTTTACATAGGGTACATAAATATTTCATATTTGGCTTGTAAAATTTTTGGCTCCTGAGAATTCTGCAATCTCAATATATAGTGAAAGTCCCAACATGACTAGTTTTAGTCTTATAGGGTTTTCAAGCATGAAACCCCAATCTTCAATAGTTGTAGTTGTAGTAGTGTTTTGGATGCACAAAGACTTCTTACACGGTATCTCTGATACCATGTTAATTTTTTAACTGGGTATACCAGATCTGATAACATTTAGCATTATAACATCATAACCATATGCAAAAGGATCACTGAAAGATAGACAAGTACAACAACAAAAGAACACAAAGATTTATCCTGGGAAACCCTCATGGGGAAGAAAACACAGTAAAAATTACTTTGTATAAGATGTATCAAAATTACAAGACAAGACCCCAGAGAATTGTGCCTCCTCTGTATAAGATGTGTTCAAATGAGGTACACATCTCCTCTATTTATACTCTTTTTGTCACTTGAATTTTAACCTAAAAAGTCGGCCCCACTTAACTAACTGGGATGACTTCACTTAGGAAGACTCAATACAATATTATACTATATTCATTAGGGTACTATTGACCCAAATTTCAATGGAGGATTTACCTCATGACTCTATGATGACCAATTACAATAGTAACACCCCGACAGAGGAATAATAACATCTCCCTTCGGTTACATCAGTAAAATACATTTAGAATGTCCTTTGAAGTTACAATATTCAACATCTGTGCCAAAAAATATTTAGCACACATACTTTCCTTCAAATCTTCCCACTGATTGGGAGTCAAGATTATCTCCCTATCTTTTCCATCCAAGATTAATTTCCTGCACTTATGCTTGAAATTATTCATCAAAATTTTTATTCTATACTTGTAATATTTAATATAAATCCTACCACCAACAGTCTCAAAAAAAAATTCCATTTGTTGGATCACTAGATCAACATTTCTTGGATCTTGATCTGTAAATTTGGGTTTGGTAACATCCAAATAACACCTTATTCTCATGACCAACTATATGGACCACCTTGAAGCATTTGGTCTAGTAGGATGGCCATCTTTTACCTCGACCACGTAAGCCTTCTTCCCTTTTGGTTTTCTTTCTTTTGCTTCCCTTTGTGTGCTCCTGTATAAGCCTTGAATAATTCTACATCTTTTGATGAAAGGTGATGGATATTCATAACTAGTTTTGGGTGTTGAAAAACCACTCATATTTGTGGATATAGCAGTTTCAGCTCCTAGCACGTTCCTTGAAGGAGATGTAATTGGTCTTTTTTCTAAGGAAGAAGGATGAATTGGTTCCTCATAATTGGCCACAACAGGTGTGGAACTAGGTAGCTCACCAATATACTCAACAAGTGTGCCACTAGTTATATCAGGAATCTCCTCAACATGTGTGGCACTTGCTAGGTCACCAATATCCTTAGACCAGCATTCAAATCTTTTCTTTAATTTTAAATAAAGCTCTCGCAATCTTGATTGTCCAGAATATGCCAGTTTTTCAGAAAAATCTTGGACATTATCATTTGATATATGAGGAGGCTGATCATTAGTATCATTAGCTTCATATTCGTGTATTGATCTACCAAGGTGTTGGATTCTATGAGATGGAAATGATTTTTCTTTGCTTGCCTTTTGTTTCTGATGATCTTTTTTTTTGTAGAATCCAACATTCCCCTATAAAGCAAAAAAAATACCAATTAGAATCAAAATCATATATGACCTACATCATGAAATAAATTATATAAAACTTTCATGAAATATACATAGAAGTGAAAAGGTAAGAGGAGTAACAACTTACTTATTTCCCAAACCAAGGGATGACAAATATTCTTCATTTCTTGTGATGTGGTATTTATGAACACGCTCGTATTTTGTGACATGTTCATCTTTGTTGGAGTCACTTTTACGTTTCAACCCCTTATTCTTCATAGCCTATATGTCCAAAATTTCTCTTTAAAAAAATCATTAGTGCATGTGCAAACAACGGCTATAAACTATCTAAATTCAAATGCTCATGAAAACAACAAACACTTAGTTCTAAAGTCAAAATTGCAATGGATCTGAGATGGAAACCATTGATCTTTGTCTAATAAATACATTCAATGGTGAGGGTAATAGATTTGTTTTAATTTCTATTGGATAGGGAGAACCAAGTAGTGTAATGAATCTATTGTATGCATTAACTACTCAACTCTTACACCATGAACACTAACTAGAGCCCATTAGAATCACACGGTAAATTTCTTAAATAATATATGCAAACTAACACAAACATTTAAACATTACAATACTGAAAACAAATAGAACATGAGAATAATAACCCACATATATCATGTATGTAGAGATGCACAAAAATGAAAATGAAAATGTTGCATATCCAATATCAATAAGGATAAATTCCATACTAAGTTTAGTACACAACCCTTTGGCTAGCTAATCCCAATGGCCAAAACAATAAAATCCATTTACATAGTGAAAGTTTATTCCATAAAGTTAAGGTGACAAAAACTCATCATTATCATTTGCATTTCCATAAAGATCACAATCTTGATCACTTTTGTAAGCATATGCTTGATCTTCTTCACCGTCCTCATACAATAGATTTTCTTGACCATGCATTACATTCTCTATCTCAGACTCTTCATTGGGAAGAAAAGTTTCCTCTTCAAATACTCTATGGCCAGCTTCAGCTTCTTCTTCCAAAGTTTGTTGTAAACTATTACACTTCCCATCGACAATTACATCAACACATTGCATGAATTTCCTTTTTCAACGAGGCTCCATTTGAATTACATATGCACATCATGGGCTTGTTATATCATCAATTATAAATTCCTGGTTAATTTGAAGAGGGGAAACATACGCCTCATCGGTCTTTGATAAGATTGGATGTGTATTTGTACGTAAAAATCCATACTCATCATGTTGTATTGTAGATGGTTTGATCCATTTACAATTTAATAATATAATACTAGTTTCACCATAATCAACTTGAATAATTTCTTGTATGAATCTAACATAGAAGATATTTCTAGTGTCATGATGAAATTCAACACTAACAACACAATCACAATTTTCCTTTCCTGTGTCATTTCCTTCCACTCTTAAATGACTAACATAGGACCACATCCCATTGAAACAAGAAGAATATATATGTGGAGTTCATGAAAGATTAAATTCCTCGATCGTTAGATCTTTACCTTGTTGTTGTGCATAATTTGTTACATCAGCAATCTAATCATCAAATTTTGGAAAATTCAAACCACTTCCAATATTCAAATCTTGAAGACTACGCTTTCAAGATCGGCGCGTCCCTGTTTGAATCTCTTCTTTGTATTTTTTGCATAGAATACAAAAATACATGATAGTAAGAATGATAATATTTTGGATATTAGATGAAAATAAATAAATAAATTATCATGTAAAAAAAATTTCACCTGTGCCACTTATCAAATGAGGACGTGTTTTGAAGAATATAGGCATGTATCGAATTTATTTCCTCATTTGATAGCTTGAAGCGATGTCCATTTCCTTCTAATACTTCACCTGCAAATCTCTCGTCTTCATCAGCATCCCATACACGTCGATTGACACTGCTAAAATCCTTCATATATTATGTGTAAAATCCTATGGCCTCTTGCAATAAATATCCCTCAAACATGCTACCTTCTGGTTTTGCCTTATTGCGAACAAACTTTTTCAGAACCTTCATATATCATTCTATATGATACATCCATCTCGTTCTTATGGTGCTTCACGATTCTCTTCTTGACCATTGAAACATGGATTTTGTTGACGATATGGATGCTCCATTTTAAGGTAGGCACGATGTCCACAATAAATGCACTTACGCAAACTACTTGAGTGCCTCACAAAAGCCTTAAATATGCAAGTAGAACATCCATGGTATCCATGAACATTTAGACTACTCAATGTGCCATATGTAGGAATATCATGTATCGTAAACAATAAAGAAACTCTTAAAGTGAATTGGATAGAATTACCATCCATTAAAATTTGAATTGCTTCAATTTCTTTATACAATTCTGCTAGTTTATCAAATAATGGCTCTAAATACACATCAATTGTATCTAAAGTCACACTTTTCTTTCCTGGTATAATTAATGACAACATCAAGAAGAATGGTTTGGTTTCTAACCATGGAGGCAAGTTATAATTTATTAAAAACAATGGCCAAGTTGACCATTTAGTACTTTGATCTAAGAATGGGTTCACACCATCTAGAGCTAAACCAAGCCTCCTATTACAAGGATCTTGGGAGAAATTGGGCCATCTATTGAAAAATTCCATCCACATATTAGAATCAACCACAAATCATTGTTTTCCATCAGTGCTCTTATTTTGGGCATGCCATTTCATAAGCTCAACAATGTCTCGGCATCTATAAATTCGAAGCAACCGTGGGATTAGTGGAAAGTGACGAAGAACCTTTCTAGGAGCTAAATTTGATTTCAACCCTAGTTTATACCTCCCTTCTTTACATTTCAGACATCTTGTCACATTGCATCATTGCAAGATTTTTTGAAATAATACGCAACCATTCACACATGTGTGGATGTTTTCGTACCCCAATCCTAACTTAGTGATTTGCGCTTTACATTCTCTCTGTTTTGTTGGAAATGTGGAGTTAGGTGGTAACAACTCATGTAAAAATGCCAATAACTCATCAACACTCTCATTTGTCCAACCATGAACTGTTTGCAAGTTAAGAAGTACACAGATTGTTGTTAAATGATTGAGCTTGCAAGTACCATACATAGGCTTTGAAGCATTATCCATCAACTTATGCCAATCATCCTTGAAGCCCTCATTCAACATTCTTGTTGGTTTGTCCAACAATATTTAGGGGGGGGTGAATCAGTATCACCTTTCTTTTCAATTTATTAAAAACAATTAGTATTTAATCACAAAGTAAACAATGGATCAGACAAGTAAATACATAATTTTATCTTGGAAACCACAAAATCAAACTCATTTATAAAATGACTTTTACAAAAAAAAATTGAAAGCAACAACTTGTTGGAGACACCAATCCCCGAGTTTTTCAGCTCTAACTGAAGGATGAACCAACACCGTGTTTTATTCCTATTCCAATAGACAAGGATGCATCAACACCCTATTTACCAACTACTATTGGAAGGAGGATACAACCCCCTGCAGGCTTATAGCTTTCCCTAGCACCCCCCTTCCACCTTAAATTGATTTCATCAGATTTCTGTATTTGTTGTCACTGGTTCTTCTTCACTTCCTTAGTCTCTGTCTTTTTTTGCTACTTCCTTGATCTGGAATGTAGAGACATCTTTTTCCTCTTGGAATTCTGCTTATAAATACTTATTAGCATGTCTTCTCATTGAACCATTGTGTCTCTTCATCATCGTGTCCATTCTTCAAAACCTTTTAATCGAATGCATCTCTTCATTCTGGAAACTTGTGTCTTTTCGCAATTATGACATTTCAATAATTAATTTTCTCTATTTAATTACTTCTTTGTTCACTGAAAATTACTTCTTTGTTCTCTTTTCACTGAAAATTTCTTCTAATTGATTATATCTTTGTTTATTTATAGGTTAATAAATAAGATACTCTTGTTTATTATTTTTAATCCTGTGTAATAATAAAAATTGTGTTTCTATTAGTTAACTTTAAATATTCTTGCAGCTTATCACTGCAATACCTTTTTACAAACATATTAATTATTCTTGCAGCTTATCCTTGTAATACTTTTCTGCAAACATATTAATTTTTTCTCAATTTGACAGGTTTATATCTCACATGTGTGATCACCAGATAGAAAAATGAAACCATGGCTAGATGGAAAAGTTTCCAAATAACATATTCATACAATTGGATGAATTTATTTGCACAAGGACAACCTTTGGCGTGCATTTCCAAATAGCCTCACAAACTTCCTGTGTTTAACATTTAGACACAGAAACATACTTGTTCTCAACTTGGAAGGCTTATATTTCTCGCGTGTGACCACCAGAGAGAAATATGAGACCATGGATGGATGGAAACATCACTAAAGAATAGACTCATACCTTTTAATAAATGTATTGGCACAGGAAGAGCATTTGGCGAGCATTTGCAAATGGCCTTTTGTAATATGGTTTCAACACTTGACAATTTTATCAATACCTAGGTTTACTAAGGTGATTTTTTATTTTACCAATATTGTCAATATGAAGCATCCAGAGCATGGGGTACAACATGTTGATTCCATCCATGCCAATTTCATCCTTTGAAACCTCGTCCTCTCTTCTTGGCAGGAATTTTACTGGAACAATGCAAATCATTCCAAATTGCACTTTTGGCAGACTAATAACTTCATCTTCAGAGACAATTTGGACAAAATAATCATATGAATAGGTGCACATGTAACATTATAGATTCCTATACCCTCATTATAATTTAATCCATCAAAAACAAAAAACGGTCTGCATTTTACAGAGGCCACTTAGGCAATTTTACCAATAGATTTTATACTTAGTCAAATTGTGCCATCTCCAAGGTGGATTTTTTATTTCACCAAAACACTGAACCAATGATACCAGGCAATGTAATACATCTTACTGAGCACAAAGAAACTAGTTTCACCTTCATACTCATCATCATTTGACGTAGGCAAGCATTTTTACTAAAAATATACAAAATAGCCTAAAACTCCATTTTGGAAGACCAATAATTTTGTCTTTAAGCACTCTTTAGAGAAAATTGGACCCTTGTAAGATAAAAAATTCAATTAGATAATTCATGACACTCTCAGATAATTTTTATCATTAACCTATGAGATATTGCAGGAATTTTAATGAGGCAACTTGGACTAGTTTTCCAATACTTAGTCAATTTCAGAGTTTCACCAAAATGTCATACTTTTAGATAATTATGTCAGAATGTAACAATGACTTCATGATAGTGCTAGAACATCATAATATTTATTTGCAGCCTCATCACACATTCCACATCATCATACATTCCATGTCAACACTTCTTTTGTTATTCCTTTGTTTACTCTTTTATCATTCACTAAGTTTGTCCCGCCATCATGTCCTTTGTTATTCCTTTATCATTAATGAATTCCTTTGACATCAATGACAATCACACTCAACATTATACCCATTTGGCATTGATGGAAACGACTCTTCAAATTTCTCCCCCTTTGACATTAATGACAAAGGATCTTAAGAACTCCCCCTGCCACCATTTCTCCCCATGTCAACTATATCCTTCCTTTTTTGATAGGGTACAATCTGCAATATACTTTAAGGACGAGGGATAACCCCCAACTCCTGCCTAAGACTGGAAAATGACTCTCTAGGTAGTGGTTTAGTAAAAATGTCTACAACTTTTTCTTTTGTATCAACATACTCTAGTTTGACAACCTTTGTGACACTTGATCTCTTAGAAAGTGATATTTTATTTGTATGTGCTTTTTCTTGTACTGCATGACAGGATTTTTTGATATGTCTATGGCACCGATATTGTCATGGTTTATCACTATTTGATGCTCATACCTAAAAAGTGAGTCTTCTAATGTCTACTTCATCCAAATGACTTGAGTACAACTTGATGGAGCAACAATATATTCATATTCTACTATAGATAGTGCAATGGAGGGTTGTTTCTTACTTAACCATGATACCAAACAATCTCCCAAGAAGAATGTTGCTCCATTGGTACTCTTTCGGTCATCAACATTTCCTTCCCAATCTGCGTCAGTGAATGCTCTTAAAGTGAAGTCTTGACCTTTTGGATACCTTTCAAATATCTAAAATTTATTTTTACTATCGTCACAAGCATTTCTTTGAGAGATGATTGTAACCTAGAAACCAATCATACAGCTTGCATCACATCCAATCTTGTAGTTGTCAAATATAGCAGGATACATATCATATATCTATACATGGTAGTATCCACCTCCAAATGCTCACCATCCTTGCTTAACTTACAACCAGTGATCATAGGGGTACAAACAGGCTTGGATTCTTCCATATTAAACTTCTTAAGCATGTATTTAATGTACTTGGTTTGAGAAATAAAGACCCCTTCATCTGATTGAGAAACTTGTAACTCCAAGAAAAATTCTAATGCACCCAACATTGACATTTCAAACTCCTTCTTCATTTTAGAAGCAAAATTTACACTTAGCATTTGTAGATTGATTCCAAATATGATATCATCCAGATAAACAACAACAATGATCATATTCTTATCTTCAAACTTTAAGTAGAGGTTATTTTCAGTGGCCCCTCTTTTCTATCCTTGTTGCTTCAAATAGTTGTCCAACCTTGAAAACAGTTCCCTTGGAGCTTGATTGAGACCATTGAGTTCCTTTTCCAGTTTACAAACATAGTATCTATTTTCTTATAAAAGGAAACCTTCAGGTTGTTCAATATAAACTTATTCTTCTATATTCCCAATAGAAAATGAAAATTTGATATCCATTTGATATACCTTGAAACTTCTATAGCATGAAAGCACTAAAAACATTTTTATTGCTTCAAGTCTTTCTATAGGGGAGAACATTTCTTCAAATTCAATACCTTCCACTTGAGCATGTCCCTTACAAACTAGTATTTCTTTGTTTCTTATCACTTTACCATCTTCATTGAACTTGTTTCTAAAGATCCATATGGTCCCTACAACATTCTTGTCTTTAGGTCTTGGGACAAGTTCCAAGTTTGGTTCTTCTCAATTTGATCCAATTCTTCATTCATGGATTTGATCCAATCATCGTCTTTGATGGCTTCTGCAAAGTTCTTAGGTTCCACCACCGTATGTAAGGCTTGTTCATGAAACATTAATTTCCTTCTTATACTGACTCCAACATTTTTGTCACCTGTGATTTGTGTTTCAGGATGATTCTTTTGTATCCTTCTAGATGGAGCTATTGTATCAGGTCTTAGAGAGTCTTCATCTTCATTTCCTTGCGATTATTCTCTTTCCTCTTCTTCTTCTTCTTCATCATGAACACCT
This sequence comes from Pseudotsuga menziesii, assembly GCA_001517045.1. Taxonomy (NCBI): domain Eukaryota; kingdom Viridiplantae; phylum Streptophyta; class Pinopsida; order Pinales; family Pinaceae; genus Pseudotsuga; species Pseudotsuga menziesii. Next base: position 106,723 of record LPNX010259315.1, read on the forward strand.
TCATTCTTTTGCAAGACTTTCTTTTCTTCTTCATTATTTCTTACATCATCATCTTGGATTCTTCTTCTTGGTTTCATGTCATCTACTCTTACATATGCACTTTGTATGATTTTGTGTAGCCTTTGATTGTAACATATATATGCTTTATTGGTGGATTAATATGCTAGAAATATTTCCTCATTGGTTCTAGAATCAAACTTACCAAGATAATTCTCATTTCTCTTAATGTAGAACTTGCTACCAAACACTCTGAAATATTTGACTGAGGTAGGTATTCCATACCATAGTTCATAAGGAGTCTTGTCATTATTTACTCTGATTTGTCCTTTGTTAAGTATATAAACAGTTGTATGTACTGCTTCCCTCCAATACACATCTAAATTGTTTGCTTCATTGAGCATAGTTCTGGCGGCTTCTTGGATTGTCCTGTTTTTTCTTTCCACAACGTCGTTTTGTTGAGGATTCTTTGGAGTTGCAAATTATCTTATAAATCCACGAGTTTCACAAAAAATATTGAATTCGTTTGAAGTGAACTCTCCTCCATTATCTGACCTTAGAAATTTAATTTTCATATTTGTCTCATTCTCAACCATTGCTTTAAAAATTTTAAACTTCTCAAAAGATTTTGATTTTTCTTTCAGAAATGTAACCCAAGTCATTCTTGTATAATCATGAATGAACAACATGAAACAATGCCCTCCTTGTAATCTTTTAGTTCTAGTTGGTCCACAAAGATCAATGTGAACTATTTCCAATGGCTATGAGGTTTTATGTTCTTTGACTTTGAATTTGGATTTAGTCTGCTTCCCATGTTGACAATGTTTACAAACTAAATTTAGAGGCTTCACAATATTTGGCAAGTCTCCTATAGCTTCCTTCTTACTTACTTTCATAATATTTTTAAAGTTCAAGTGCCCCATCCTTCTATGCCATAACCAACTTTCATCAACCATAATCATGTAGCATTGTTCTTCATTTTCTATGATGTATACATTGCTTGAATTCCTTACGATAATCCCAACAAGTTTTCCTGAGTCTTTTCTTCTGATTTCACATTTATCATAATCAAGTGTGTAGATGTGCCCTCCATCACATGTTTGACTCACACTAAGGAGATTAGGATTTAATTATTCTACTAGAAACACATTTTCAACTTTGATTTTGTTATTTTTTATAGAAAGTGTACCTTTTCTAATTATCTTGGAGGATATATTATCTCCAAAAGTGAATTTTCCCTTTTGATCCATTCTTAGTCTTATGGACTTGTTTGGGTATCTTGTCATGCGTTTCAAACACCCATTATCAACATGCCATATATTTTACCTTTTTTGTTTCACATAGAGCTATCATGGATTCTGTCCTTTCCACCACTTTTGTTTTCTTCTTGTCCTTCCTTTGTTCTTTGTCTTGAAACTTTGTCGCAGTATTATTTTCTATACGAGTCATCAGTTTACATTCTCTAGCTATATGTCCATGGTTTTTGCATTTTTAACATTATATATCATAGCTTTGTAAATGTGTAAAGGACTTATGGTTTCTTTTTCTTTCTTTTGGATTGTTACTAGGTGTATTCTTCTTATAGAAATGAACATTTCCATATGTTTTGCAATTCAACGCTTTATGTCCAAAATTATCACAAGAGTAGCAATGACCAAAAATGATATGTTGATACCTGCTTGTCATTGATCTTCCAGGAACCATATTTGTCTTATGTAAGCGAGGAGCATATTTTTTACAATCCTTCTTTTCAATTGGACTCATAAGTGCAGCATCACAACTCTTTTTGTTATATCCTAATCCAGGATGTCATATAGATTATTTGAGTTGTTCACAAACTTTGTTTTAATCTATTTTTCATCAAAATTATTTTTAAGATGAATAATATCTGCTTCAAGCCTTTCAGAGTCTTGTATTCTCTTCTTAAGATGCAATTTTAGGTCCTATTCAATCTTCTTGGCCTCTTGAAGATGGTTCTTCAAATCAACAATTATTTAGACTGACTGTTTGTTCTTTTTTCTACATTTTTCAAGTTCCTCAACATCCTAAAACAATTTCACCTTTTAGGTCTACTTCTCCTTCCATGTCTAATTCATCATCTGGAGCTTGAGTTTCTATTCTCATAAATATAATTTATGTTTCCTCATCTTCACTTGTTTCTTCATATTCACTATCTTCCATGGTGTAAATGGTATTCTTTTTCTCATTAAACTTATTCTTATTTCCCGGTTTTCTCTTAATGAACTTCTTATAGGTTTCTCTATCATCACTACCATCTTGTTTAGGATAGGGACATTTTGAGGAAAAGTGCCCAATTCTTCCACAATTAAAGCACTTCATGGGTAGCTTTCCTTTGTACTTTCCAATACCTCTATCAAGTTTCTTAATGAAAAGAGATTCTTCATCATATGAGTTCTCTGAGTGGTTCTTGGATAAGGTTTCAAACTTCTTTGGCTCTTTTTAGGCTTTGAATGCTGCATCTTTTCTTGATGGTCCATTTTGTCCCATTCTCATCTCATAGGCAGTGAAGATCTCATGTAGTTCATCTACTGTCATAAGTTCAAGATCATCTCGTTATTCTAGAGTAGACACCTTTTATTCATACCTCATTGGTAGGGTTCTTAGTGCTTTTTCAATGACTTCCTTCTCCTTTATTTCTCCTCCTAGGATTCTAATAGCATTGACAATTTCATCTACTCTTGGAAGATATTCTGCAATATTTTCTTCTTCTTTCATTTTTAGATTTTCAAAATTCCCTTTGTATGTTTAAAGTTTGGATTGTTTGACTTTGGTATCTCCTTAATAAGTAGCTTTTTATTTTTCCCAACCATGTTTGGTTGTCTTACATTGCATGACTTTAACAAACACTAAATTTGTTAATCCATTCAAAATTTCATTCAAATATTTTTCATTGGATTCATATTGATATAGTTTATCTCTATCTATAGGTAGGTTGTCCGGTATTTTATACCCTTTTCCAACAGAACTCCAAACTTTGCATCCAAGAGGCATTAGATGGCATCTCATTCTTAAACTCTAAAGTGCATAGTTATCTCCTGCGAACAATGGGGGTCAACTAGCAACTAACCCTTCTTAATGATCCTGCATTGTGGGTTTAATTAATATATTCCTTCGAGTGGTTTAGACTTTGGTGAAGGAACCCGCTCTAATACCAATTGTTGGTTTGTCCAACAATACTGAGAGGGGGGTGAATAAGTATTGCCTTTCTTTTCAATTTATTAAAAACAATTGGTATTTAATAACAAAGTAAACAATGGATCAGATAAGTAAGCACATAATTGTATCATGGAAACCTCAAAGAGAAAACTACAAAATAAAACTCATTAATAATATGAGTTTTCCAAAATTGCTTTTGCAAGCAACAACTTGCTAGAGACACCAATCCCCAATTTTCTCATCTCCAACTGAAGGATGCACCAAAACCCTGTTTTATGTTTTCTCCAACAAACAAGGATGAATCAACACCCTATTTACTAGCTACTACTGTAAGGAGGCTACAACCCCCTGTAGGCTTATAGCATGCCCTTGCACCACCCTTCCACCTTAATTTGATTTCATTATATTTCCATATCTTCTATCACTGGTTCTTCTTCACTTCCTTGTTCTCTATCTTTTGTTGCTAATTCCTTGATATGGAATGTAGAGACATCTTTTTCCTTTCGAAATTATGCTTATAAATACTTATTAGAATGTCCTCTCATTGAACCATTGTGCCTCTTCATCTTTGTGTCCATTCTTCAAAGCCTTTTTATCAAATGCATCTCTTCATTCTGGAAACTCATGTCTTTTCACAATTATGACCTTTCAATAATTAATTTTCTCTCTTTAGTTACTTCTCTGTTCACTGAAAATTTCTTCTTATTTATTATATCTTTGTATATTTATAGGTTAATAAATAGAATACTCTTGTTTATTATTTTTCAACATGTTTAATAATAGACATTTTGATTATGTTGGTCAAATTTAATTATTCATGCAACTTATCCCTGTAATACCTCTATGCGGGCATATTAATTATTCCTGTAGCTTATCCTTGTAATACTTTTTTGCAAGCATGTTATTTTTTCTCAATTTGGCAGGTTTATATCTCACACGTGTGATCACCAAATGGAAAACTGAAATCATGTCTAGATGGAAAAGTTACCAAATAATAGATTCATACAATTGGATGAATTTATTTGCACAAGGACAACCGTTGGCATGCATTTCCAAATAGCCTGACAAACTTCCCATGTTTAACATTTAGATAAGAAAACATATTTTTTCTCAACTTGGAAGGCTTATATTTTGGACGCGTGATCCCCAGAGAGAAATATGAGACCATGGTTAGATGTCCAGGTCACCAAAGAAAAGACACATACCTTTTAATAAATTTATTGGCACAAGGAGAGCATTTGGTGGGTATTTGCCGCAATGACCTTTTGTATTCTGGTTTTAACACAAACAATTTTATCAAAACCTAGGTTTGCTAAGGTTATTTTTTCTTTTAACAATATTGGAAATATGAAGAATCTAGAGCATGGGGTACAACATGTTGATTCCATCCATGCCAATTTCATCCTCTGAAACCTCATCCTCTCTTCTTGGCTGCCATTTTACTAGAACATTGCAAATAATTCCAAATCACACTTTTAGCAGACTAATAACTTCATCTTTAGAGACAGTTTGGAAAAACTAATCATATGGCTAGGTGCACATGAAACATTCTATATTCCCATACCCTCGGAATAATTCAACCCATCGAAAACAGAAAATGGCGTGCATTTTACAAAGGCCACTTAGGAAATTTTACAAACAAAATTTATACTTAGTCAAATTGTGCCATCTCCAAGGTGGATTTTTTATTTTACCAAAACATTGAACCAATGATACAAGACGATGCAATACATATCAATAATAACAAAAAAAAATGGTTTCACCTTCAGACTCATCATCATTTGACCTAGGCGAGCTTTTTTACTGAAAATTGCAAAATAATCTTGAACTCCATTTTGGCATACCTATAATTTTGTATTCAAGCAATCTTTAGCAAAATTGAGACCCTGGTCAGATAAACACTTCAACAAGATATATCCTGAAACTCTTAGATAATTTTTATCATTAACCTATGAGATATATTGGGCAATTTCCCTAGGCAACTTGGACTAGTTTTCCAATACTTTGTCAATTCAGAGTTTCACCAAATTGTCATACTTTTACATAATGATGTCAGATTGTAAAAATGACTTCATGATATCACTAGAACATCATTGTATGTATTTAAAAACCTCATCAGACATGCCACATCATCATACATGCCATGTCAACACTTCTTTTGTTATTCCTTTGTTTACTCTTTTATCATTCATTGAGTTTGTCTTGCCATCATGTCCTTTGTTATTCCTTTGTAATTAATGAAATCCTTTGACATCAATGAAAATCAAACTCAACAATTCTATCAAATTCAATCCATTCATCTAAGGTTCCGACCTCTCCATTTGTGTTTGTTTCCTCTTGTTTATGTTTGGCACCTCTACGTCTCTCATGCTATGCAATTGTAACCTATCTAGATAAATAATTTTGAGGGTAAGGGATAATTTCAGTATGACCAAATTTTAGCATATGTTCATAAATCACTTTTATTTTTCTCATATTCCCACCACAACATTCATTACATGGACATGCATATTTAATCAAGCTCTTCACATCAGCTATTCTCTCGTCATATGCATGGTATTCAATTGTCAAAATTGGGTGTTGACTCATCTTCAATTTTCTGCATTCAATTATGAAACCGATATGTTAACTCTAACTTTCCACTCTTTGCTGCTATCTTGTCTTTACTTTAAATGTATCAAAACCAAATCGTAGATAAAAAAAAGAAAAGGATCAACATTAATCATAAATCATTTTCAAATTTCAATGCAACAATATAACAATCGGATCTAGATTTAGAGGAATTGAAGTGCATGTGCATAAGGGTGACAATTTGAAAGGCTATGTTTAGTAGGTGAGGCTAGTGGATTATGAAATCCACAACTATGCAATTTTCCTTAATTTCTCCTTAAATTGTTGCACAAAACCCAAAGGATTCCCAACACATTCTACAAAGGAATATGAAGTCCATACTCATTAGATGTGGCTTGATCAAGACAAAGTAAAGAATTGAAAAAGGCATGGCTACAACTAAGGAATTTGTTGAGGCAGCTTAGACAAAAATTGTTATTTCCCCACCGTGATGGTACACCTTATTCTTGTGGGTTAAATGGTTGTCCTCCCACTATGTTGAACTGTGACCACCTTTGAAGTTGCTAGTATTGAGGCATGACCTTGTGGGATGCCTTGGACTGATTCGTGACCTATTTTAGGGAAAAACCATGATCTCTATTCTAGGCATCCAAATCTATGATTAAGTTTCAATTCTAAGAAATTGGTCAAAATTGAAACCACATCATGTGCTTTCTCTAGGGATGGGCTTAAAGGGGGTGAAAATAGCTCAGAATGTCGCAAAGGTTGGCATGCTCTCTTGTCTACCAAACAAGCATCCAAATCTACGATCAAATTTTAATTCTGAGAAATTGGTCAGAAGTGAAACTCCATCATGCAATTTCACTAGACTTGGGCTTAAAAGGGGTGAAATTAGCTTAGGACGTCCCGAAATTTGGCATGCACGCTTATGTATCAAACGAGCATCCAAATATATGATCAAATTTCAATTCTGAGAAATTGGTTAAAAGTGAAACTTCATCGTGTGGTTTCTCTAGGGTTGGGCTTAAACAAGGTGAAAAGAGCTTGACACATCACAAAAGTTGTTGTGCACGTTTTTCTATCAAATAGGCATCCAAATCTATGATTAAAATTCAATTTGGAGAAATTTTTAAAAATTGAAACAATGTCATGCAGTTTCATTACGTCTGGGCTTCAAGGGGGTTAAAACAACTCGAAACGTCACAAAAGTTGGCGTGCATGCTTCCCTATCAAATGGGAACCCAAATTATGATTAAATTTCAATTTTCTAGAAATTAATCAAAAGTGAAACTCCATCATGCAATTTCGCTAGACTTGGGATTAAAGGTAGTGAAAACAGATCGAAACATCACTAAATCTGGCATGCACACTTATCTATCAAATGTGTCTCCAAATCTAAGATCAAATTTTGATTCTGAGAAGTTGGTCAAAACAAAACTATGTCGAGCAGTTTCACTAAACTTAGGCTAAAAGAGGGTGAAAAAAGTTATGAACGACACAAAATTTGGCGTGCACACTTGTCTATTAAATTAACATCCAAATCTATGATCAAATTTCAATTCCGAGGAATTGGTCAAAAGTGAAATGACGTCGTTCGATTTCCCTAGGGTTGGGCTTAAAGGGGGTGAAAATAGATTGAAACATCACGAAAGTTGGCGTGCACGCTTTCCTATCAAACATGCATCCAAATCTATCATCAAATTTTAATATCAAAAAATTAGTCGAAACAGAAACTCTGTCGTGCGGTTTCACTAGACTTGGGATTAAAGGGGGTTGAAATAGCTTAGAACATTAAGAAATTTGGCTTGTATGCTTTTCTATCAAATGGGCATCCAAATATACAATAAAATTTCGATTCCGAGAAATTGGTCAAAAGTGGAACTCGGTTATGTGGTTTCGCTAGGTTGGGCTTAAAGGGGGCCAAAATAACTCAGAACATCGCGAAATTGATCAAAAGTGAAACTTCATAGTGCGGTTTCTCTAGGGTTGGGATTAAATGAGGTGAAAATAGCTCGACACTTTGTGAAAGTTGGCATGCCCAGTTGTCTACCAAATAGGCATCCAAATCTATGATTAAATTTTGAATTTCGAGAAATTGCTGAAAAGTGAAACAATGTCATGTTGTTTCACTATAACTGGGATTAAAGGGGGTTAAAACAACTTAGAACGTCACAAAATTTGGGCTGCACGCTTTCCTATTAAATGGACATCCAAATCTATGATTAAATTTCAATTCCGAGAAATTGGTCAAAAGTGAAACTCCATCATGCGATTTTGCTAGACTTGGGTTTAAAGGCGGTGAAAATAGCTTGGAAAATCACGAAAGTTGGCATGCACGCTTGTCTACCAAACATGTCTCCAAATCTAAGATCAAATTTTAATTCCAAGAAATTGGTTGAAAGAAAACTTCGTCAAGTAGTTTCATTAAACTTGGGCTAAAAGAGGGTGAAAATAGCCATGAACGATGGAAAATTTGGCGTGCACGCTTGTCTATGAAATGAACATCCAAATCTATGATCAAATTTCAATTCCGAGGAATTGGTCAAAAGTGAAACGACGTCATTCGATTTCACTAGGGTTCGGCTTAAAGGGGGTGAAAATAGATTGAAATGTCGTGAAAGTTGGCATGCATGCTTGTCTATCAAACATGCATCCATATATATCATCAAATTTAATATCAAAAAATTGGTTGAAAGAGAAACTCTGTTGTGCGGTTTCGCTAGACTTGGGCTTAAAGGGGGTTGAAATAATGAGGAACATTAAGAAATTTGGAGTGTATTCTTGTCTATCAAATGGGCATCCAAAACTACGATAAAATTTCAATTCTGTGATATTGGTCAAAAGTGGAACTTGATTATGCAGTTTCGTTAGGTTGGGCTTAAAGGTGGTCAAAATAGCTCAAAATGTCGCAAACGTTGGTGTGCATGCTTGTCTATTACATGTGTGTTTAATTCTATGATCAAATTTCAATTCCAAGAAACAAGTCAAACATGAAGCTACCTCATGTGGTTTTGCTAGTGTTGGGCTTAAAGGGGGCTAAAATAGCTCAAAACGTCGCAAAAGCTAGAATGCACACTTGTTTATCAAATGAGAAACCGAATCTATGATTAAATTGCAATTCTGAGAAACTAGTCAGAAGTGAAACTATGTTGTGAGGTTTTGCTAGGGTTGGCATTAAATGGTGTGAAAATAGCTCAGGATGTCACGAAAGTTGGCGTGCATGTTTTTCTATCAAATAGGCATCCAAGTATGTGATCAAATTTCAATATCAAAAAATTGGTCGAAAGTGAAACTTTGTCGTTGACCTGGACAAAAGGGGGTTCTAATAGCTCAAAATGTTGTAAAAGTTGTCTTGCACACTTGTTGTCAAATGGGCATCCAAATCTATGATAAAATTTCAATTCTGAGAAATTGGTCAAAAGTGAAACTCGAATGTGTAGTTTTGCTAGGGCTTGGCTTTAAGGGGGTCAAAATAGCTCAAAAAATCACGAAAGTTGGCATGCACACTTGGTTATGAAATATGCATTTAATTCTATGATCAAATTTCAATTCCAAGAAACTGGTAAAAAATGAAGCTATGTCGTGTGGTTTTTCTAGGGTTGGGCTTAAAGTGGGGTAAAATAGCTCAGAACATCGTGAAAGTTGATGTGCATGCTTGTCTATCAAATGGGAATCCAAATCTATGATCAAATTTTAATTCTAAAAATTGGTCAAAAGTACAATTCTATTATGCAGTTTCACTAGGGTTTTGTTTAAAGGGGGTGAAAATAGCTCAAAAAGTCACGAAATTTGGTGTGCAAACTTGTTTATCAAATGGGAATCCAAACCTAAGATAAAATTTCAATTCTGAGAAATTGGTCAAAAGTGAAATTTTGTCGTGCGGTTTCTTTAGGCCCTTAGCTTAAAGGAGGTGAAAATAATTCTGAAGATTGTGAAAGTTGGTGTGCACTCTTATCTACCTAATGGCCATCTAAATCTATGATAAATTTTTAATTATGAGAAATTGGTCAAAAGTGAAACTCTGTCATGTGGTTTCTCTAAGGTTGGGATTAAAGAGGGTGAAAACAACTTTGAACATCACAAAAGTTGGCATGCACGCTTGTCTAGCAAACATCCATCCAAATCTATGATCAAATTTTAATTACGAGAAATTGGTCATAAGTGAAACTCTGTCGTGCGATTTCTCTAAACTTGGGCATAAAGCGGTTTGGAATAGCTCAAAAGATCGCGAAAATCGGTGTGCATGCTTGTTTAGCAAATGAGCATCCAAATCTACAATCAAATTTCAATTTCGAGAAATTGGTCAAAAGTGAAACTCCTTCGTGCGGTTTCGTTAGGGTTGGGTTTAAAGGGGGTCAAAATAGCTTCAAACACCATGAAATTTGGCGTGCACATTTGTTTATTAAACGTGCACTAAAATATTTGATCAAATGTGAATTCGAAGAAAATCGTAAAAAATGAAACTACGTCATGCCATTTCACTAGTGTTGGTCTTAAAGGGGGTGAAAATAGCTCGGAACGTCATGAAAGTTGGTGTGCACACTTTTCTATCAAACATGCATCCAAATATATGATCAAATTCCAATATAAAAAATTGGTCAAAAGTGAAACTTTGTCATGCGGTTTTAGTATACTTGGGATTAAAGGGGGCTTAAATAGCTCAAAACGTTGTGAAAGTTGGTGTGCACACTTATCTATCAAATGGGCATTTAAATGTACGATAAAATTTCAATTCCAAGAAACTGCTCAAGCATGAAACTTGGTTTTGCAACTTCGCTGGGGTTGGGATTAAAGGGGGGTCAAAATAGCTCGAAATGTCGCAAAAGTTGGCGTGCACACTTGTTTATCAAACTTACATTTAAGTTTATGACCAAATTTCAATTCTAGGAAACTTTTCAAAAATACCTCATGTGGTTTCTCTAGGGTTGGGATTAAAGGGGGTGAAAATAGCTCGAAACGTCGTGAAAGTTGGCATGCCATCTTTTCTATCAAACATGCATCCAAATCTATCATCAAATTTTAATGTCAAAAAAATGGTCGAAAGGGAAACTTTGTCATCCAGTTTCTCTAGACTTAGGCTTAAAGGGGTTTGAAATAGCTCGGAACATTGAGAAAGTTGGCTTGTATGCTTGTCTATCAAATGGGAATCCAAATCTACAATCAAATTTCAATTTTGAGAAATTGGTTAAAAGTGAAACTTCGTCATGTGGTTCTGTTAGGGTTGGGATTAAAGGGGGTCAAAATAGCTCAGAACGTCGTGAAACTTGACGCGCATGCTTGTTTATTAAAATTGCACTAAAATCTTTGATTAAATTTCAATTCTGAGAAACTGGTAAAAAATGAAACTATGTCATGTGGTTTCGCTAGGGTTGGTCTTAAAGGTGGGAAATAGCTCAGAACATTGTGACAGTTGGAATGCACGCTTGTATATCAAATGGGCATCCAAATCTATGACTAAAGTTTAATTCCAAAAAAATTGTCAAAAGTGAAACTTTGTCTTGCGGTTTTGCTATGGCTTATAGGGGGTCAAAATAGCTCAGAACATCACAAACGTTGGCATGCACGCTTGTCTATTAGTAATGAATCAAAATCTACAATTAGATTTCAATTCTAAGAAATTGTTCAAAAGTGAATCTTTGTCGCATGGTTTTGCTATGGTTGGGATTAAAGGCGGTCAAATTAGCTTGGAACGTCACGAAAGTTGGTGTGCATGCTTATATATCAAACATGCAATAAAATCTATGATCAAAATTCAATTCCAAAAAATTGGTCAAAAGTGAAATTCCATCGTGCAGTTTGGAAAGGGTTGGGCTTAAAGGGGGTGAAAATAGCACAGAATGTCGTGAAAGTTTATTGCATGATTTTCTATCCAAATCTATGATCAAATTTCAATTCTAAAATAAAATATAAAAAGTGAAACTCGGTTGTGCAGTTTCTCTAGACTTGGGATTAAAGGGGGATAAAATAGCTCGGAACGTCGCAAAAGTTGGCATGCACTCTTGTTTATCAAACGGGAAATCAAATCTATGATAAAATTTGATTCCTGATAAATTGGTCTAAATTGAAACTCTGTCGTGTGGTTCTGATAGGGTTGGGCTTAAACAGTCATTCAAATCTATGATCAAATTTCAATATCTAAAAATTGGTCGAAAGGGAAACTCTGTATTGCGGATTTGCTAGACTTGATCTTAAAGAGGGTTGAAATATTTTAGAATGTAGAAAAAGTTGGCTTGCACGCTTGTCTGTCAAATGGGAATCCAAAGCTACGATAAAATGTCAATTCTAGAAAACTGGTCAAAATTGAAACTTAGTTGTGCGGTTTCGCTAGGGTTGGCCTTAAAGGGGGGTCAAAATAGATCAGAACATGGCGAAGATTTTTGTGCATCCATGGCCAACATTCATGACGTTCAGAGCTATTTTCACCCCCTTTAACCTTAGCGAAATGGGAATCCAAATCTACGATCGAATTTCAATTCCAAGAAATCGGTCAAAAGTGAAACTTTGTCATGCGGTTTTGCTAGACTTGGGATTGAAGGGGGATGAAATAGTTCAACATGTCATGAAAGTTGGCATGCACGCTTGTCTATCACATGTGCATCTGAATCTAGGATCAATTTTCAATTGAATAAATTGGTCAAAAGTGAAACTCGATTGAACAATTTCGCTAAGGTTGGGATTAAAGGGGGTCAAAATACCTCATAACGTCGTGAAAGTTGTCATTCACACTTGTTTATTAAATTTGCACTCAAATATATGATCAAATTTCAATTCCAAGAAATTGGTCAAAAGTGAAACTTGGTTGTGCGGTTTCGATAGGGTTGGGATTAAAGGGGTCAAAATAGCTCGAAACATTAGGAAAGTTGGCGTGCACTCTTGTCTATCAAACGGGGATCCAAATCTATGACTAAATTTCAATTTTGAAAAATTGGTCAGAAGTGAAACTATTTCGTGTGGTTTCGCTATGGTTGCACTTAAAGGGGGTAAAAATAGCCCAGAACGCCATGAAAGTTTGCATGCACACTTGTTTATTAAACATTCACTCAAATTACGATCAAATCTCAGTTCCAAGAAACTGGTAAAAATTGAAACTACGTCATGCAGTTTTTCTACGGTTGGGATTAAAGGGGGAAACTAGCTAGAAACGTCCTGAAACTTGGCAAACATGCTTGACTACCAAATAGGCATCCAAATCAACAATTAAATTTCAATTTCAAAAAATTGGTAGAAGTCAAACTTTGTCACGTGGTTTCTCTAGACTTGGGCTTAAAGGGGGTTGAAATAGCTCGGACCGTTGCAAAACTTGGCATGCATGCTTGTCTATCAACTTGGCATCCAAATATACGATCAAAATTTATTTTGAGAAACTGGTAAAAAGTGAAACTACGTTGTGTGGTTTCACTAGAATTGGGATTAAAGGTGGAAAAAATAGCTCGTAACATTGCAAAACATGGCATGCACACTTGTCTATCAAACGAGCATTCAAATCTATGATCAAATTTCAACTTTGAGAAACTAGTAAAAATGAAACTACATCATGCAATTTCGTTATTTTTGGGATTAAACGGGGTATAAATAGCTCAGAATGTTGTTAAAGTTGGCATGCATGTTTGTTTATCGAACGGGCATCCAAATGTATGATCAAATTTAAATTCCATAAAATTGGTCAATGGTAAAACTCCATCATGTGGTTTCGTTTTACTTGGGCTTAAAGGGGGTTAAAATAGTTTGGAACATTGCAAAAGTTGGCGTGCCCGCTATCTATCAAACGAGCAACCAAATCTATGACCAAATTTCAATTATGAGAAATTAGTCAAGAGAGAATCTTTGTCATTCGGTTTCTCTAGTGTTTGGCTTAAAAGAGGTGAAAATAGCTCTAAGCAATGCGAAAGTTAGAGTGCACGCTTATCTACCAAATGGGAATCCAAATCTATGATCAAGTTTTAGTACCAAGAAATTGGTCAAAAGTGAAACTCCATCGCGTGGTTTTGCTAGGATTGGGTTTAAAGGGGGTTGAAATTGATCAAAACATCGTGAAAGTTGGTATCCACACTTTTCTATCAAACATGTATCCAAATCTACGATCAAATTTCAATTCTAAGAAATTGGTCAAAAGTGAAACTCGGTCGTGTAATTTCTCTAGGGTTGGGATTAAAGGGGCTCAAAATATCTCGGAACATTGTGAAAGTCGGCGCACATGCTTGTTTATTAAACATGCACTCAAATCTTCAATCAAATTTCAATTTTGACAAAACTGGTAAAAAATGAAACTATGTCTGTCGTTTCACTAGGATTGAGCTTAAAAGGGGGTGAAAATAGCTCTAAACGTTGTGAAAGTTGGCGTGCACGCTTGTCTATCAAACATGCATCTAAATCTATGATCAAATTTCAAATCTATAATCAAATTTCAATATAAAAGAAATTAGTCAAAAGTGAAACTTTGTTGTGTGGTTTCTCTAGAGTTGGGCTTAAAGGGGATTGAAATATCTCGGAACATTGCGAAAGTTGGCCTGCACCCTTTTTTGTCAAATGGGCATCCAAATCTATAATAAAATTTCAATTTCAATAAACTGGTCAAAATTGAAACTCTATTTTTCGGGTTTCATTAGGGTTGGGCTTAAAGGGGGTCAAAATAGCTCAAAACATCACAAAAGTTGGCGTGCACGCTTGTTTATCAAACATGCATTTAATTCTACAATCAAATTTCAATTTCGGGAAACTTGTCAAAATTTTGTTAAATTTGTGAACCATTGATCTACAGGAAAATATGAAAGTTGTAGGAAGGAAATTATGTAGTGGAATAATAAAATAGAATGTACACTAAACGTGAAATTCATGCCACAAATTTTAGATAAATTAGACAATAATTGCTCATATAATGAAAACATTAATCTTCATTCATTAATCAATAATACAATGATTATACAACAAATAGAATTCGAATCATGTGGATAGGATTCGAATCTACTATCTCAAGCTGACTGACTAACTAACTAAAGTTAACTCAATAGCTAACTAGGTGTGTCTAAATCACTACTAGAGATCACTAGTCTAACTCCAGATGTCTAAAGCAGTCTACAATCAATTAATTGATGAGGTAGGTGGGGAAAAGGTGCCACTATCCCTACATGCATGCAAAACATACGCTAGGATAACTGAAAGTGATCTAACTGATTGTAACTGGAGGTTGACTCAGCATAATTGTTTACCTACCACAACTAACTAATGGAGGATGCTGGTGGCACTCAGAGTGGGATCTTAGAATGTAGGGTTGCTCACATAGGCACATAAATTGGTGCATGCACATGTAGTAAGTGGCAGTTAACCTCTAGGTGTGTCCCCCATACTCTAGTACAATAATAATTACTCCCTGGGTTAGGAAAAATGATCAAATAGACTATATTGGACCAAGGAGGATTAATTAATCCTAACACCCCCCTTAATCCTAACTTTGGACAACTTGGGACTTGGAAACTAGGACAAAATTCACCTATACAATCTAGATGAAATAAAACACTGCTTAATAAAATAAGGAAAATTGGGAAAACCTCATGGGACCCCCCCCCCCCAAAAAAAAAAACAGTGAATCAGGAAACAAGCTATACTACTTAAGAGAAAAAATTTCTCTTTGAGCAAAAACTTGTGAAAAAATTGTTGCAATTTGCAACTCTGTGGAACAGCCATGCAGAATCATGGTTCTTCTATGCATCAGTATCCTAGGACTGTGTATGTGAACCTTTCCATCTGCTTCTGATCTGTCGAATTTTGCTTTTGTCTCTTCTTTCTGGAGGAGGAATGGAATGATCCATTTTGTTCTTCAGTTGGATAAATTGTGGATCAATCTTCATCATCAAGTAGAATCTCTTTGGAAGTTTGTTACACCACTCTATAGGTAGTGAATTCTTGTGAGAGAGTGCAACATGTTCATTCTAATACTGTGACCTCATTCTTCTTTTATCGTTTGGATCCCCAACAACATTCCCAGCTACTTCAATGAGATTTTCATCCCATTTAAGCTTATGATTCAAAATACATTAGAGGAATTTTGAGGTCTCAAATGGTCCTCCTAAGGAAAATAATAAAATAATAGTTAAAATAATAAAATAATATTTATTAATTTTGGAGGAAAAAAGAAAAAAACTACTTTTTGTGTTCGTATTTTCGACATATCTCCTTGTGTTTTTACTCAAATTTCGATTGGGAGAGCTCGTTGGATGCGGAATTTGATTTTTAATCCAACGAGTACCCACATTGCATACTTTTGATGGACCTTTCTACCCCAAAAACAAGAAATACCTGAAAAAACGTGATGATGATGTCATCATCACATATTTTCAGGTATTTCTTGTTTTTGGGGTAGCGGGGTCCGTCAAAAGTATGCAATGTGGGTACTCGTTGGATGAAGAATCAAATTCCGCATCCAACGAGCTCTCCCAATCAAAATTTGAGTACAAACACAGGGAGATATGTCGAAAATACGAACAAAAAAAATAGTTTTTTTTTATGACAAATATGTCAATTCAACCATTATGGTTCACTTATTTTATTGGAATTCTATTGTTTCTTGAATTCTAACTCACAAGAACTTATTGTTGGCCCGTTTTCTTATAAGGCCCATTTTAGACCCCAAATTTCCTTTAATGGGAGCTGGATTCATGTTGATCTTGTTCCTCATCTTCTAAAACTAAAATTTTAGACAGCATATCATTATCTGCAAATGGAGATGAAAGAGAGTTTTTACCTTCCATTTCGAATGATTGCTAAGATTGTGTTGGAGTCGAGTATGGAATAAAGTGTGAGAATTCATATGTCTTAGAGGCATGGTTTGCAACACCCTTCAATATGATACTCTCAGTTGAGATATAGGAGATATCCATTCAGTCAGGACCAAATACAACTTGGTTTGGCGAGCCAATATGTGTCATCTGATAAATAGATAACAAATGTGTTGTAAGAGAGGGAACATAGAGTACATTCTTGAACTCTGTATGTTGGATTTTAATAGAAACTCTCCCAATAGTTGGGATTTGAGAGTCATCTCCCATATGAATGCTAGGTACTCTTGAGAGATTCATAGTGGTGAAGGATTCCCTGGAGGCAACCATGTGGTTGGATTCTCCAGAATCTATCAATTAAGCCTTCGACAGAGTGAGGTCTACCTTTTAAGGCATGGCACCTCTCATGATCTTTTGTCAGTTGTCCAGCATCAGAATTCTTTTCTCCTTGTGGAAGGGAGATATTGTTCTATTCAAGGAGTGTTGACAATTGGTCGATGGTCTTCTTCATGCACTGGCTCTCTGGATGAAATCCTCTCATACAGTAGGGACACCTAGTCTTCTCGAATTTCTTCTTTTCTTGGAACATGAGGCTCCATCAAAAGATTCATGATTCTCCTTTGGCTTTGAATTAATGTTTTTGGTCTCCTTCGCTTTTTTCTTCCCTCTTGCTTGTGCATTGTTTGAGTCTCCTACAAAGAGTGCTTGATTCTTGGAGGTTTGAATCACTCCCATTTGAACCAATTTCTTACTCTTGTATCAAGGACTCAGCAAAAGAATCTAGAGAAGGAATCTTCTAATTAGGGATGGAAGCTATTTTGGAATGGAATGTAGAGACAAATACTGAGTATTCTGAGCCAATCTCTCTCAATACTGATAAAACCAACTTCGCATCTTTCCTCTATATTCCGTAGTGTTTGCATTGTAGTACTAGTGCTTTGTACTATGTTAAGAATTGTTGAATAGTCTTGAAACTGCTGGGTTGTAGTGCAATGAGCTCATTCTCCAGAATATTCCCTCAAAGCTCATCTTGTTTTCCAAACAAAGATTCAATATTTTACCAAGCTTCCTTTGGAGTCCTTATTCCCTCAAGATGGAACAAAATATATGGGGAGATGTGAGTGCACATGAAGCCTAATCCTTCAACAAGTCGATTCAAGAACTTGTTCTTCTCAACATAATGTTGGGGCTCAGTTTCTTTGCCCATTGTCATCCTAAACATGCCTAGCTTGCTCAAGGCTACCTGCATATCTTCCCTCCAATCAGAGTAGTTAAAGGGTGTAAGGATTCGAGGTACAAGAGATGAAGAATTCTCCATCTTTTTGTATGCTAATCAATCAATTCCTCAAGAAGCTACGTAGATACCTGCAAATAACATTGCAAAACCAATTCAATTCCCAATCATATGTCACTATAATCATTTCCACCTCGACACATGCACTTTCTCAGAGTTCGTCACACCTACAGAGAATTCTCTTGATGAATCCATAGTTAGCGAGGCAAAGATTACATGATTTCTGTGGAAACTCACTTGCTTCTGTTACACAATGGAGATTGAACAAGACTTGTTGCTAGCCTGAACAAGGCTCTGATACCATTTTAAATTTGTAAACCATTGATCTATAGGAAAATATGAAAGTTGTAGGAAGGGAATTATGCAGTGGAATAATAAAAGAGAATGTACACTGAAAATCAAATTCATGCCACAAATTTCAGATAAATCAGACAAGAATTTCTTAGTTAATCACAACATTAATATCCATTCATTAATCAATAATACAATGATTATATAATAAATAGACATTAGAGGAAATTTCAACTCAAAATGGGCCTCCTAAAAAAAATTAATAAAATATAGTTAAAATAATAAAATAATATTTATTAATTTTGGAGGAAGAAAAGAAAAAAACTACTTTTTTGTTTGTATTGTTGGCATATATCTCCTTTTTTTATTCAAATTTTGATCCGGAGAGCTTGTTGGATGCAGAATTAAATTCCGCATCCAACGAGTACCCACTCAACATACTTTTGATGGACCTCGCTACCCAAAATACAAGAAATACCTGAAAAAACGTGATGATGGAATTTAATTCCGCATCCAATGAGCTCTCTCGATCGAAATTTGAGTAAAAACACGAGGAGATATGCCGAAAATACAAACAAAAAGTAGTTTTTTTATGATACCTATCCCCAAATTTATATTAAAAAAGTGTTTAAGACCTATATGGTATTTCAAATTTCAATCAATTTCATTGGCTAACACATGATGACATGGAATTTGAATTAGAGTTAAAAGGTCCATTTTGAGTTGAAATTTCCTCTAATGATTTAAATCATGTGGATAGGATTCGAATCTACCAGCTCAAGCTGACTGAATAACTAACTAGGGGTGTCTAAATCACTGATTGAGCTCACTATTCTAACTCCATGTGTCTAAATCAGAATACAATCAGTTAACTGATAAGTTAGGTGGGAAAAAGGTGCCACTCTCCCTCCATGCATGCAAAACTGGTGCTAGGCTAACTTAAAGTAATCTAACTGATTGTAACTGGAGGTTGACTTTGCATAATTGCTTACCTACCACAACCAACTGATGCAGGTTGCTGGTGGCACTTAGAGTGGGCTCCTATAATGTAGGGATTTCTCCCATAGGCACATAAACTGATGCATGCACATGTGGTAAGTGGCAGCTAACCTCTATGTGTGTCCTCCATACTCTAGTACAACAATAATTACTCCCTAAATTAGGAAAAATGATCAAATAGACTATATTGGAAAAATGAGTATTAATTAATCCTAACAAAATTAACTATGTTGTGTGGTTTGGCAATGGTTGAGCTTAAAGGGGGTGAAAATAGCACGGAACGTTGTGAAAGTTGGCATACACGCTTTTCTATAAAACGAGCATCCAAATCTATGATCAAATCTCAATTCCAAAAAAATTGTCAAAAATGAACCTCTATTGTACATTTTCGATAGACTTGGGATTAAAGGAGGCTAAAATTGCTCGGAACATCGCAAAAGTTGGCGTGCACACTTTTTTATTAATTGTGAAACCAAATATGATCAAATGTCATTTCTAAGAAATTGGTCAAAAGTGAAATTCGTCATGCGGTTTCACTAGGGTTGGGATTAAAGGGGGCAAAAATAGATCGGAACGTCAAAAAAGTTGGCGTGCACGCTTTGCACACATGTCCATCAAACACGCATCCAAATCTATGATCAAATTCAATATCAAAAATTTTGTCAAAAGTGAAACTTTGTCATGTAGTTTCGCTAGACTTGGGCTTAAAGGGATCTGAAATAGCTCAGAACGTTGTGAAATTTGGCTTGCATGCTTTTCTGTCAAATGGGCATCCAAATCTATGATAAAATATCAATTCTGAGAAATTGGTCAAAAGTGAAACTTGGTTGTGCGGTTTCACTAGGGTTGGGCTTAGAGAGGTCAAATTAGCTCAGAACGCCACAAAATTTTGCATGCACTCTTGTTTATCAAATGTGCATTTGATTCTATGATCAAATTTCAATTCCAAGGAATTGGTAAAAAATAAAAATATGTCATGCGGTTTTTCTAGGGTTGGGATTAAAGAGAGTGAAAATAGATCAGAACATTGAAAACTTGGTGTGCATTCTTGTCTATCAAATAGGCATCCAAATCTATGATCAAATTTTCATTCTGATAAATTAGTTGGTGTGCATGCTTGTCTATCAAATGGGAAGCCAAATCTACAATCAAATTTCAATTCTGAGAAATTGGTCAACCGTGAAACTCTGCCATGAGGTTTCACAATACATGGCCTTAAAGGGGGCTGAAATAGTTATGAATGTCACTAAAGTCAGCATGCATGCTTGTTTGTGAAATGGGCATCCAAATCTACGATCAAATCTCAATTCCAAGAAATTGCCTAAAAGTGAAACTCTGTCTTTCGGTTTCGCTAGGGTTGGGCTTAAATAGGGTCAAAATAGTTCATAACTTTCATGAAAGTTGGCATGCACGCTTTTTTATTAATCATTCACTCAAATCTACGATCAAATTTCAATTTCGAGAAACTTGTCAAAAATGAAAACTACGTCGTGCGGATATCCAAGATATCCCCCCCTTAAAGTGGGTTGGAATAGCTTGGAACATTGCTAAAGTTTCTGTGTGCGCTTGTCTATCAAACGGGCATCCAAATCTATGATCAAATTTGAATTCCGAGAAATTGGTCAAAAGTAAAACTATGCCATATGGTTTCGCTAAACTTTGGCTTAAAGGACACATATATATGTATTAATAAATATACTTTGATATATGTAATGTCCTATATACATTTGTATTTAATATAGAATAACATATATATTAATGCATCTCTTTACTATTGTATTGTATTATATATATATATATATATATAGAGAGAGAGAGAGAGAGAGAGAGAGAGAGATTGCCTAAAAGTGAAACTTGGTCTTTCGGTTTCGCCAAGGTTGGGCTTAAATAGGGTCAAAATAGTTCATAACTTTTGTGAAAGTTGGCATGCACGCTTTTTTATTAATCATTCACTCAAATCTATGATCAAATTTCAATTCCGAGAAACTCGTCAAAAATGAAAACTACGTCATGCGGATATCCGAGATATCCCCCCCTTAAAGTGGGTTGGAATAACTTGGAACACTGCTAAAGTTTCTGTGCGCGCTTGTCTATCAAACAGGCATCCAAATCTATGATCAAATTTGAATTCCGAGAAATTAGTCAAAAGTAAAACTATGTCATACGGTTTCGCTAAACTTTGGCTTAAAGGACACATATCTATGTATTAATAAATATACTTTGATATATGTAATGTCCTATATACATTTGTATTTAATATAGAATAACATATATATTTATGCATCTATTTACTATTGTATT
>LPNX010259315.1:132455-144474 GCA_001517045.1 Pseudotsuga menziesii
ATTACTTAATATTTATGTATTAATGTGATGAATTTTGGTGAACCTAGAAACAACATCATAACTAGCATACCCCCAAAGCGGGGGAAATGAAACACCGAAGAGAACTTCGATATGTTGCAAAAATGAGAGAAATTTGTGTGTAGATAATATAAGTTTATAGCACCACCCAATAAATCCCTTGGCTAACTCTTTCTAGGGTTGATCCTTCATCTATCAACACAACTCATAAGGATCCTTTTGGAAGGGTGGGTCTTCGATTAACTTGGCCACTAAGGTCCTATACAACTCCATGTTGCACTTTCCTAAGACACAAATATTTGTTCTTGTTGAGCCAACTAATGAGTAGGGATCATGACCTACACCATTAAATATATTTCTTATTCACTATCTTGTTCAAATTAATTAGTGAACTGATAAAAAAGATATTATATTCATTCACACAAGCATTAGCATGTTTATATTGACAACTAAGCAACTCCAAATTCCCATTAAGTTTGTGACAATGTGTTACAAGGTATGGACAACTTGAAGTTGAGCAAAATATCCAAGTAACCAACTATTCAAGTATTCACAATCTAATGATATGTCATTTATCATCGGGACACAAACATTTCAAAGTCTTTTAGAAGATTATTTTTCTTAACTATTGGCCTTCCATGCAAATTGTTGAGCTCCTCAACTACATCAATACGTTATGTCTACAACAGGAGTCACTGCAATGCACTATGTTGTGTAATGCATATCATATGATTGAAATTTATACCTATGTAACTAGGTCACAACACCACAACTGTGTGACAAAGAATACTAGTGTGTTTATACCACAACATTACTTCCCAAGTTTAATTTGTGCCGAATATTCTGCACATATCAATTATGCTTTATCAATCTCTCAACCCTTTCATTATCACCATTGGACCAAAGAAATCCTTCTTAGACCAAAGCTCACCACTAAACCAAAGAAAGCCTTTTTAGACCATAGCTTAAAATGAATTTTTATTTAGACACGACCTTAAAATGTTGATTATGAGAACATCATCAGTTAAAGAAGTATTTAGCTAGAAAAATATTATTAAATATATATTAAATATTCTTAAATATTATTTGTTTTAAAAATTGGAAAAAACCAATAATTATTTTTCAGATACATAAAGAAATATTTCCATATGATTTTATGTGAAATAGGGACCAACATTAATTTATGTAAAATAGGGCCATCCATTAATTTATTAAATGTGCATTCAAATCTAGTATCAAATTTCAGTTCCGAGAAATTGGTCAAAAATGAAACTACATCATACAGTTTCGATAAGGTTGGGCTAAAAGAGGGTGAAAATAGCTATGAATGTCACGAAAGTTCGCGTGCATGCTTGTCTATCAAACATGCATCCAAATCTATGATCAAATTTCAATTCCGAGAAATTTGTCAAAACTGAAACTCCATTGTGCGGTTTCTCTAGACATGCCCTTAAAGGGGGCTGAAATAGCTCGAAATGTCACAAAAGTCGACATGCGCGCTTGTCTATCAAATGGGCATCCAAAATAGCTCTAGTAATAGGATAAGTGCACTTAGCTATACAAAATTATTTGTTCCAAGGCCCAAAACAACTTTAAAATGATACACATAATTTCTGGAAATATCCAAAATCCAGCCCGATCCACATTTCTTCAATTCACCTTCCGTAGAACCATCAAAATAAGACATGGATTTGATTCATCAACAAATTCCCCAACCACTTAGAGATTTTATCTTAACATATTCCTGTGGGTAAAATCTCAATATACTCAAGCTTTGTAAAGAAACCTGTATTAGTATAATAGTTTTATCTTCAAAACAACTTGTATTGCATGCTAACCAGATTCCCTAGTTGACTATTAAAAGTAGTGATCTATACATATCCAAGGAATTATTTGAATTCCATTTTTTAATACAGTCATCCACAGTGTCGCCATTCCATATATTCTTTATATTTATTTTGTTTTCAACTTCAACCCCAATAGTTTTGGAATAAGGGCACTTAACAACAAGGTGAACATTTATCTCTTCCTCATTTGTACACAAGTAGCAATGTCGAGGTCCTTCAAAACATTTCCTTTGCATATTATCCCATGTTAAAACCTTATTTGATAAGAGGAACCACATGTATACCTTGGTCTTCTACCATAAAGATACATATCATTTCTCTTTTTAATCCTTTCTGATCCAATCTAGAAAAATTAAAAGATACACTTAAAAAGGATATATATATTTTCCAATAACAATCATAACCCATTAATCATTATTTCTTGGTAAAGCCATAAAATATGTTTTTCCACATTTGTTTTCTTAAGTATTTTTTCTTTTATAAAGAAATTATGTATTTTCACATTTATCTTGGTAGAGATGTTTTACAATATTTTTAATAACATTTTTAATAAATCTATTTAAATAAATTAATATGTTTTATGAATATTTGTTATTAAATAAAATAATTTTGTAATTAATTTTAATGAAATTTTGAAATACTATTACAAATAAGATTTTGTTTTCTAAATTTTTATCAATCTAAACATAAATAGACAATAATAATTTAGATATTTTATATATGATGAGTTTATGCAATTTATTTTTTCTAACTTTTTCAATTTTTAAAACTTTTCAAATTTAAATTTTGTATTTGAAACCTTTATTTTATTTTTTTTAATTTCTAAAACTTTTGGAATTTCAATTTTGTATTTGAGGGTCTTTATTTATAAAATAAAGAATCCTCTCCATGGTGCATCCATGGAGCTGGGTTACAATTTTTGGCAAAGCGTTTTTGGCAAAAACACAAAAACGTACCTCGATCGAGCAATTGTTAAACCCTCGATCGAGGTCTTAACACCTCGATCGAGGGTTTAACAAGCGCTCGATCGAGGTTTTCTTAAACCCTTGATCGAGCTTCTGTTAAACCCTCGATCGAGATTTTGGCACCTCGAATGAGGGTTTAGCAAAAGCTCGATCGAGGGTTTAAGAAAACATCGATCAAAGTGTTAAGACCTCGATCGAGGTCCCTGTGCAAAAAAAAAATATAAAAAATGCATGTCTATACAATCGCATGAATGAGGATTGTTATCCCTACTATCAATGCTCGCTTGAGCATGTCTATATAATACATGTACGAAGATGGACACCTGGTCGGAGTGATAATTCTCACTTTGTGTCTCTCTCTCTGAGGAGCAAGTGTGTAATTCTCAGCAAAGTCTACCACCGATAGGATTGTGCCTAGCTCAAAAACCTCACGAGAATGCTTAAATTCTAAAGCTTGCCACCTAGACCTGTGGGAGTGTTTAATGTATTTGTAAATTTGACTTTGAAACTTGTCCATGAACTCTAAAATAGGAATCTCATCCTTGAGCAAGTTGATCCTCTTAGATGGAACATGTGAAGAAGATGATGGATTCATGGAGACATACTCATATATCTTCCACTTAACTGTGATATCTAATAATCTAGGGTGTGTTGGATCGATAGGAAACTTCCTATGGAACAATACCAAATCACCACATTCAAGGCATCTTCTCCCACCTACACACCTTTTAATGAAAAACATATTTTCAGGATTCCTATTTCATAGTATCATAGAAATAAAATCCCGCACTGTGTGAGGAGTTGGTTCACCATTCCAATGTTTTTTGCAAAAATCCACAAATGTGTCGTAGTATAACTGGAATTCAACGTGGTATCGACAACAACAAGTGTCCTAAATCATATTCAACCTAATATACCATGTTTTCAACTTACTGAACATGCTAAATGAGATCTGGACACCAGTATTTGATTCTTTGAATTCCTCAAACAAAGAAACTCCTATGACCTCTGTAACATGCTTGCAATGCTCCTTATAAACGTCTCTGCTAAAAAATTGTCGCAGGACATGTTATCGATCTGGTATGGCACAGGAATGGTTGTCCCAATACTCTATCACCTTCTCTCTGATTCCCTCTTCCATCTTGTCTTGATATGCTTCTCTGCAAATAAGATCCCAACAAGCAGCTTCATCGTTTTCATCTATATTTACCTTGAATTTAGTGTATTTTTGCAGTGTTTTTCTTGAAGCGTGGAGCAGCTTTGACATTGTTGCGACCATTCGATTTCTTGAGGTGCTTCATGCCACAATAGTAGTTGTAATTTCCCTACGAGTAGCTCTGATGTCATTTTTTATTGACTTTCCAAATGGAGATAGTAAAGATGTTACATTTTATGTTACATTCTCACATGCATTTTTATTTTTAACATCCTTAAAACCCAACAACTTTGTGGCACATTTCAATTTTTTGTGTTGTATCAATCCATGTAGGATTTGATCTTGTGTAATCACAGATTGTTGTTCAAAATACAACTTGATTACGTTACTAACATGCTCTCTTATTGTCAGATCAGGGGTCAGGTTCTCGAACTCTTCTTGTGTGGCATCATCCAACCCTCTTAAATAATTTGCAGCCATTCCAACGTCATTGAAGCTCCCAATTACTCTGGAGAAATCAGAGGGTGCACGATCCTGCAATGGCTGGCCAAGATCTATCCCTGCATAACTTAATTGAATTTTGAAATTGTTTAGTTCTCTTACCAAATAAGGGATTTTTACATTGTTCAATTTCATTGTCTTTCAATGAAAAATAAGCGAATTAGAAAATTTTAAACAAATGCAGTATGCAAGAAAATTTGCTTTTAAAGCACCAAAATTAAATGTTGTTGCAACAAAATCTTCCTTAAAGCAATATGATAATATGGTGTATAAATTACAAAGAGTTTTGCATCATTTAGAGTATCAAAATGATTATCAACGTGGTGTCTTATGCATATAATTTACACTTATGTGAGTCTGTATTTGATGCAACCTATGACACCCATTGCACAAACTTTAATATAAAATCCATTGGTACACAAGTTACCTTAACATAGAATGGACAATCTTTGTGTATACTTGCAATCAATTCTCTTTTCATAAAAAATAGTAACTTCATATAAGCGTGCTAGCAAAAAATATAACTTCACAAACTATAATATTTTGATGAAATAATGATAATTGTTTAATATCTCCATGACAATTTTAACCATAGATGCACATTTTATTTTACTTATCATATTGCAATTGTTTGTTAAAAAATTAGCAAATAAATACAAGCTCGAGAATAACATTTTATTTTACTTATCATATTTCCATTGTTAGTTAAAAAATTAGCAAATAAAGTATACAAGCTTGAATAACATTTCATTTTAAGCTTATCATATTTTCGTTGTTTGTTAACAAATTAACAAATAAACACAAGCTTGAATAACATTTTATTTTACTTATCTTCAACTATCATTGTTTGTTAAAAAAATAGCAAATATTTATACAAGCTTGAATATTCTCTAAATGTATTGATTTACATATCTTTACAATGGTCTCTTACATCTTATATTCAAGGCTAATGAATTATTGAATTTGTCGTAGTTGTTGATTTTCTTTGAGATCATCATTGTCATCAATGCTTAAAGCCATATGATTCCTAGTCATTTGTACATGATTATTGACGATAGCTTAAGTTCAATCAAGTGCATCACTTTTAAGTTACTTTGTCACCAAAAATATCAATAAATTTAAACATGCAATATATTCAATAAAAACATTTTTTATAAAGTATTCATGATCTTATTTAGAGTGTACAAAGCCTTGAACCAAATTCTACAAAGGCTTTCCATTTATTCTACATATACTATATTTCATTAATCATTGTACACACAACCATTGAAGTTATGTGAGTTGTTATAAACAATTATATTAAATACAAATTGTAATGTTAATTATCATCATTATAGGAGGTATGTGGAAATGTTTTTGTATTTTCATTAATATGAGTGATAACCAATTTTTTTTAATTAAATTTGAAAAATTTAAATAATTTTCATCAATGCGCAATATGAAATATCAACATAGTACATACACCATGTAATGTGTAACATAGAATATGCAATGTGTAACATAGAACATGTAATGTGTAACATAAAACATGAGATATTAGTATGTAATAGGATATATATAAATTATGAATTTGAACACTATGAAAATGAATATATGAATATGAAATTAAAATCATATTAAAATCGATGAAATGAGAGATAAGGCTATAGAAGGGATGAGGAAAATAAGTGCACTGTTAAGAGGAGAGGATGCAAGTCAACCTATGATGGTGCAATCAAATCCCATTGAGAACAATCTTTGTAATTTTTAACATAAAAATTATATTTATGTGAGGTTATATTATCAAATTGTAATTCATTTACATGTGAGGCTATATTATCAAACTATAAAATTCATTTGTATGTGAGGTTATGTGAGGCTAATGGATATATGCATATTCATTTAGAAGTAGATATTATGCTAGAATATTATGCACTATAATTATATATATCATCAACCATTCTCTAATTTCATTGGACAACTAGTTACTCATACTATAATACACTTACTTTGTATATATGTAATTTAGTGTAGTGGTTGAACATTTTTTTCAGTTCCTTCGCAACACATACCATTCTTTCACATGTACATAAGTGGTTTTAGAAGGTTGTATATATATATATNAATTACAGAATTATAATTAAATTCTAAACAATTTAACATGTATATATAAAAAATTATGAACTAAAACACTATGAAATCGAATATATGAATTTGCAATATGAAATTATATGAATATATGAATATGAAATTATATGAACTAGATCACTATGAAAATGAAATTATATAGATGAATATGAAATTGTATAACTTTTAAATCATACCAATATTGTTAGCAATGGCATTTGATTCTCCCATCATGGGTTGATTTGCAACTTCTTCTCCTCTCAAGATTGCTCTTTTTTCCTCTTTCTTTCTCTATCTTTCTCTCTTATTTCTTCGGTGTTGCTTTGATTCCGAGTAGATATTTTACTTCGACGTTTCTTGCTTTCCATTGTGATTGATCAACAATCCAAATTCATACCTACAACAATATGTAAACACAATACACAATGCTAAATTTGCATTAGAACACAAGCATTGTTTCAAATAGGTTAGTTAATTGTGAAGGATAAAATTCGTAACATGTTTATGTTTTATGTTTTATATTTATATAGAATTCCTTTAGGAATCCAGGTGGGAAATAAGGTTGGGAAGGTAGTTGGAATGGCATTAATGCCATTAATTCCTAAGTTAATTCCCAGGCATTTTTGTTTAGGATTTTAACAAAAACAGGACCTCGATCGAGGGTTTCAGAACTATCTTGATCGAGGTTTTAACAATAGCTTGAACAAGGGTTTATTAAACCCTCGATTGAAGGTTTAATAAACCCTCGATCGAGGGATTTCAATACCTCGATCGAGGGATTTCAATACCTCGATCAAGATACATACCTCGATCGAGGGCCTGGAAAACATAGAATTAGCCCTCTTACAAGAAAATCAATGTTTCTATGTGTCTTCCATGGGTGTAAACCCTGCCATTCATGGCACATAAATGAGTGGAGTTTGTATCGATAGATGCATCACTGAATCCTCTATCCATTGAGGTATCATACATGTGTTTTGGCATTCATATGGGTTTTTTTTTAATTCATTTTAAAACTTACACTTAGAAAACCTGACGACAACTTCGAAGCAACTCAAAAGAAAAATCCACAGGGTAAAAAATACACATCCTAAAATTTCTTAAAAATGCACAGCCCACACATCTGCGTGTCCTCTTCAAAATGGTATCTTTGGTTTTCAATTTTTGAAAACAATGAAAAAAATGTTGGGATGGACACACGTGTATAAAATGATGTTGAAATCAGATGTGGTCACTTTCGAAAAATAATACATAATTGTATATTGAGAAATAAATTAACAAAAATATATGCAAACTATAGTGCATTTTGTGTAGATCATGCTCACACACACACACACACACACACACACACACACACACATATATATATATATATATATATATATATATATGTTCAATTATTAATGTAAAATTGAATTATTGGGGTGGGACACGAGCCACTTATTAATTTCTTCAAATTTTTAAGGTCACGCAGTTCATTAAATGCGAAATTTCACACATTAAATGACATTGGAATATTTTAAAAAAAAATATCATTAGGAAGCCAACATAATATTTTACAATTTGTTTGTCATTACAAGTTGAAATTCACATGGCATATATGCGTTTTGAGGGCTTCTATCTAGCACATGAGTAAAAAATCAGGTTTTCATCTTCAAATTTGGCCAAAAAATGTTACCCGCTTTCATGGAACTACCCATATCAATTTGATTACTAAAAACAATATTAAAAATTTAGTAAATGTAAAACCTATTTAATTATAAAATTATTTTTTATTATTTGTTTTTGTATACATCAAAATATATTTTTTTCAATTTTTACTTTTCAATTTTTATATTTAAAAGAGAGCGTTTAATTTTTTTATTATTATTATTATTTATATTTAATAAAATGTTTTATTTTATTTAATATTTATTTTTTAATTTTTTATATTAAAAATAGTGTCAAGTTTATTTTTTAATAATCTTAAAGTTGTAGTTAGCCCTTTGACCTTCATTTCCATCATTATGTCACACAAAACCTTGCTACTTAAGCTAATAGAGTCATGGTTTGTAATGAAAAGACTTCAAATATTACAATGTCAAAAGCTGGTCTAAACAAAGAAATGGAGATATGGAAAATTATTGAACAAATGACGGAGGGACCAAAAATTTTAGAATTATTTTTTGTGAAGCCAGATATGATTTATGTACTTATAGAAGTAAAGTGTTGCTAAATTGATGTGAATTGAGATATTTGGGAAGCCTTAATGATAGACCAGTTTAGTAGATATTTTGAGTTTTTATTAGTATCATAGTGTTCATATACAACTGATTAAACCAAATATTTTCTAATAATATGAAATATAACTTTTTATATATAAATAAATAAAGTTATGTTTTTTTGGTGTGAAAAAAATACTTATAGTATTCGAGTTAATTAACTCTTAGTCATATAAAAATAGCTCTAAATTACAATCTAAGATTAAAAAAAAAGATATTTTATCTACATTAAATCATTTTATCTTAAATATTGCCATTTACTATCATACCCCTACACATATATATTATTAATATCAGTGTTTATATACAATTAAACTAAATATTTTCTGACAATGTGAAATATAACTTTTTTTATATATATAAATAAAGTTATGTTTTTTAGTGTGAAAAAAATACTTACAGTATTAGAGTTAATTAACTTTTAGTCATATAAAAATAAATTAAAATTACAATTCAAGGTAAAAAAAGATATTTTATCTACACTAAATCATTTTATCTTAATATGTAAATATTACTTATAAATGCCATTTACTATCATACGGGCCTCCCCCAACATATATATATATAACAATATGAATTTTTTTTTTAAATTTTAATCACTTTTTAATTAAATTTTAAATTTTAAATTCTTTAATATTAAAACAAAAAATATCTTCATTATCATAAATAAATAAATAAATAAATAAGTCTTATTATCATTTATTGTTTTAGCTTTATTATACCTGCCTCAGCAGGTATATTGTAATCGATCGAATTCAAACCGCGTTGACTTTGGGTATTAGTTGGTGCATATCGGTGCATATTTAAAAGATTAAAATCTCTATTCCAAAATTTAACTTTGTAACATGAAAAATAGCAATTTTTAAATTTATTAAAATTGTATTTATTTGTGTTCCTATTGGTTAAGCAGGGATGATGTCATCCTCGAAGTTTGTTATCTGGATTTGGGTCGACACCTGGTAACAATGACATCATATGTAACTTTTCACCTACCCGCCTTCTTCTTGTCTCCGGGGGCTCAACGGAATTTCGAAATATGCATCGGACTTTGGATCCTATGATCTGGACCGTTGATTACTGGACTTTGCAATTTCTGCTTTCATCCTAGTCGTTAATCCCTCATCTAATCTGTGATAATATCAAGCTGGAGAGGACGCAGAGGAGCGCACACTTCAACGGCAACGGCAGCTACTGAGACTTCAATACTGGAGATCATGGATTCAAATAACCTGCTGCCCACCGAGATGAGCAGCAAATTGTCATTACAGGATTCAAACACCGCACCTTCTCCGACTACTGTTGCTTCTGACAACAATGGAATTGAAAGAAACGGCAATGGCGTCCAACGCTCCAAGAGCTTCGCCTATAAATTCAATTAGGAAATTAGGGTACATTGTCCACTGCTAAGGGAGACTGTAAACCAAAGGACTAGCATCAAATTTAACCTTAACAGCATTCAAAACCGGTGCCCAGAAGCAAACTATAAATTCAAAAACGCCATACAATGTCCACTCACTACAACAAAAACTGGATTTAGCATCTCGTTTTGCATCCTTTTTTGCGTCTAGACCATCTTTCAGTGTATTTTTCTTCATTTTATGGACAAAATGGCGCAATTTCACGGGTTGGTGCTATTTTAGGCGTTTTTTGCATCCTTTTTCTAAATCTAGCGCAAATTGCGGCGTAATTTGCACCGGGTTTTGCACCTAGTTATACGCCAGGTTTTGCATCAGGTTTTGCGACAGGTTTTAAGACTAGTTTTGCACCTAATTTTGCGCCTAGTTTGTACATCTACTCTTGTTGCGCCCCCTTTTACGCCAATGTTTGCCTCAACTTTTACGCCCTTGTTTTCATCCACTTTTGCATCATTTTTTACATCCACTTTTGCATCCACTTCTGCTTCTTTTTTTGCATCCTTTCGTGCACCAAGTTTTGCATCAAAGTTTACATCCTGTTTTGAGTCTAGTTTTGCATCTCGTTTTGTTTCAGCCATTTTTGCATCCACTTTTGCATCCATTTTTTCGTCCACTTTTGCACCCACGTTTTCATCCCTTTTTGCATCCCATTTTGCATACATGTTTACGTCTTTTTTTGCATCTACTATTGCATCCATGTTTGCATCCACTTTTTTCGTGTCCCAATTCACACCCATTTTTGCGCTTACTTTTACACCCACTTTTGCTTCAACTTTTAAATTCACGTTTGCATCTTTTTTTGTATCCAATTTTACATCAGTTATTGCATCCATTTTTGCATTGGGTTTTGCGTTGGGTGTTACGACTACTTTTGCATCTAGTTTTGCATCTACTTTTGTTGCATCCACTTTTGCATCCAATTTTGTATCCAATTTTACATCCATGGTTGTATCCACTTTTGTGCCACTTTTTTCATCATGTTTTGCTTCCATGATTGCATCATTTTTTGCATCCACTTTTGCATCACCTTTTGCATCCATTTTTGGTGCACCCTATTATGTGCCCACTTTTGTGCCTACTTTTGTTGCATCCTTTTTTGCATCCATGTTTTTATCCACTTTTGCATCCAGTTTTACACCGAGATGTTGAAGATGAAAATGAAGATAATGATTATGATATTGAGGATGGTTATGATGATGATGATAATGTTGTTGATAATGAGGAGAACGACGACAATGATGATGATGATGACGATTATGATGAGGAGGAGGAGGAGGAGGAGGAGGAGGAGCATAATGGCAATGGCGACATTGCTGATGATTATGATGGCAATGAAATGAATGGTGATGATGGTGATGATAACAATGACAATGATGATGAGTACAATCAGAATGATGATGTTGATCATCTTAAAAAATAAGTTGTTATTTGTCATGCATAAATCGTGTGTGTCCTCCATGACCCTTTTCCACTAATCACATATTTTGGGTAGATGCTATTTTCTTATGCCAAAGGTAATGATGAATAACTGATGAAAATGTCAATAATCATGATGATGATGTCAAGGACAATGGTGATGATGATGACATGGATGATGATTATGCCGATGATGATGACTATTGTGATAATCATGATGGCAATGACAAAGATGATGATGATCATCATCATCATTTCCATCATCGTCTTCTTTAAAAACATCATCACTATCATTGTCATCTAGTTCATCATCATCATCATTTAAATCATATGG
>LPNX010259370.1:5461-24152 GCA_001517045.1 Pseudotsuga menziesii
ATGATTACAAAGTTTATACGAGAAATGATTATTATGTTGGTAATGTATTAATTTAAGGGTTTGGAACCTCGACATTTAGATGCATGTTGTTTTTAATAGACTCTGTTTTCTTTTATAATGCCATTGTACCTGTTAGACAATAATTTTTAAAAGAAATTAACCTAAGTAAAACCTAGGTTACTAAAGTACTAGAATATTTATAATTTATGCTCATAACATGAGCTAGGGTTTACTCCCTTCTATTTTAGATAGGATAGTGTTCCTATATTATTACCTTGTAATTTTTATTAATGTTATACAATTTTTCTTTAATTTGTATTCATAAATTATTCACCTATAATTGTCATTGTTTAAGAATAATAATAATATTATTTATATTTATAATACTATTATTTAAGTATAACATACATTCTTAAGCTTCTGTTGGTTCTTATTTATATAGTGGTTATGACTGAAGGCAATCTGTAATCTTTGTGTTAATTTTAAATTCAATTTGTATCTGTTGGTTACTTAGAATACAAAGTTAAAAGAACCTCTATACCTATCAGTATTATTTATATTTATAATACTATTATTTAAGTATAACATACATTCTTAAGCTTCTGTTGGTTCTTATTTATATAGTGGTTATGACTGAAGGAAATCTGTAATCTTTGTGTTAATTTTAAATTCAATTTGTATCTGTTGGTTACTTAGAATACAAAGTTAAAAGAACCTCTATACCTATCAGTATTATTTATATTTACACGGTTCTACAAAAGTATAAAATAGTTTATAGTATTAACTTAAGACTCTAAGTTCTACTATCCTTAAAGCTCAGTAAGGACTACTATAACCTTTATCATATTATTTAACTATAGATCAAATAGATATAGGAAAATTAATTGTTACTAAAGAAAAGCTATCAGTACTATATTTATATCTATTCTTAACATAAACTATTAACTTCTAGTTGATAAGACTAATTCTTCTATTTCCAAGTAAAAGTACGGTTTATGTAAATAAAGACTGTGTAGAAAATAATTAATAAAATTTACCTACTAATGTCAATCAGTACTATGAGTAATATTCTGTATTAACATGCTATTTGCACAGTCTATTTCTAATGACATGTCTGCAAACAAATTAATAATCTTTATAGAAGGAATCTATCTATTGAAAAGTAACATTTCATTACTTTGAACATAAATATTCAATTCATTTATAATCCTATCATACTTCATTTAATTAAACAAACTACTTGTGCTAGAGTACGATCTGGATTATTCCAGATGGGGAAAAACACAGGTAGGATTTATCTTTCATCATAGTACAGATTTAGTCTAGAATAACTAAGAGGTCTTAACACAACATATAATAACATCATTCTTTTACTGATCATACATAGAGATAAACCATAACACAGGAATTAAAATATAATGAAACCTGTCTTTTAAGCTGGACGACAACAACAATGGGAGGCCGTTCCTCCCTGCCAACTCCTGGAGAACACTCAAACAAGGACTTCTTAGGACCCTCGAGCCTGTTCTGGTCTACTTGGCTAGAGCTAGGTGGAGCAATCAATAAAGTACCAGTCCTGAGACTCAATACCAACCCTGCATACTGCAGTAAGATCTTTCAGCTGCAAAGCTGTACTAGATCAACTTGCTGCAGTTTACCCCTCAAACACCTTCCTTCAAATTTCCCTTTCCCAATGAATTCCTTGAAGTGCATTCACCTGAATGATTCTTCTCATGGAATGAGCAGCCTCAGCTCTCTACATTGGGCACTTTTAATAAGATTGCCTAGGTCTTTTTGGGTTAGTTGTCATTAATTGAGCCACCTGCTCTGATCCCACTTTCTTGGGGGATCATGACCCCAAATGTATGGAAGTTTCCACCTGCAACATAGGAAGTGTTTGAGGATGCTGCCACTTGTATTTTTGCTCTCCACCTAGTTCCTTCCACCACTTGACCAGTAACACTCTTTTTAACAGCTCTCCCAGGCTGTTGTCTCCACTTTTATTTATTAAAAATTAAATATTCAGAATTACATTCCACATCCTTGACTCTACTGAGTCATCCGTTTCCACTTAACATTAAATTTAACATAATGTTTGGGAATAATATCAAAATAAGATAACATTATTTTACAAAATTGGGGCATGTGACAGAGACAACTACCTTTTTTGAAAGTGTGAACCCAAAAGAGTTAATTGATTTGGTTAGAGACATGGAAATTTATTTGACATGCAACGGATTGAGGACCCTAAAAGAGTAAAGATGGCATGCATGAATCTAAATGGACATGCATCATTATGGTGGGGTATTGTGAAAAGGAAAAGATAAAATTGGGAGGACATAATGCTAGCTAAACTAAAAGGTAAATTTTTTGTCAATTGATTATACTCTGAATTTGCATAGAAAGCTACAAAATCTTAGGAAAAATGAAATGACTGTTAAGAAACATAAACAAGATTTTTATAGGTTGTCTATCACATATGGGCATAGTGATGAAGGGGATGGAGTTGTGGAAAGGTACATTAATCAGATGAGATATTCCATAGTAAAGATGGGTTGAATATTGTATGAATTAGGGAAATGGAAGAAAAATAAAAGATATCCTTAATAGCATAGAAGAAACTGTCTAGGAAGAATCCAAGTGTTAAAGGAAAAGCAACAATTAGAGGTAGGGGCATAAATATATCTAGAAGAGGACATAATAGTGGAACCAAACAAAATAAAATAGTTGTATTAATGCTCCAACCATGCTCCGACCCAATAATTTAAAAAGAATAATGAATCCTTTAAAGGTGATGCAAAATCAAGATGATCTCAAATTCCCACAACATACTTTTCTCATGACAACCACAAATAATTTACAAGATTCAATAGAGTTTTAGCTCACATAGGAGTTGCATCCTCTTGCTACAACATAGAGCCTCACACATAGCTCCTGTCACAACATTTGTCCAATAAACAATAGATAAAATAAATAATCACAGATAACTCAGCTTAACATTTTTAACACAAAATCTATAAGTTTTATTTGATTTCCATTAACAATATTTATTGACCTCTGCTACATACAAAGAGCCATACCTCAACTTCTATTCATTCCACATACAATTCCAAAAGTGTGAGAAGCCACACTACTCACTAACCACACAAAAAACAAGTCTAAACTTGGACCTCTATATCCACTATGGCCATTTATTCTCTTGTAATGTTCCCTTTTTGGAATTTTTTTTAAATGACCAATTATTTCACTTTTTCCCCAATTTTGACCTTCACTAGTTTTGATGTCTAGACCTGCAAATTGACCCAAATGCTTCCAAATTTTCTTTGAAGGTACATGAATGATAATATAAATTAAATATAATTCTCATGTATGTTTTGTGACCTCCCAATTACTTCTACAAACTTTTTTAATGTTTTGTTCAAAGTAGGATCCTTTACTAGCAAATTGGGGCTCGAATTCCCCCTGGATAATTGCCGGAAATGGCTTCACAAATGATCCCAAAGTCACTTGAATTTCTGAACAGAGGATGGGTATGTGTAAGTGACATTTTCAAAGTCTCATATACATCATGTTTCAGTTTATACAAGCTTTTATGACTCTTTCCAAAACAACTCCCAAGTCACAATTTCAACCCTTGGGGAAAATGCACCAAATCTTCTCCCAATGCAATAAAAATGAGTAAAATGGCTTCCAATGATTAAGTACTGAACATGAGAATTGAAATACACATTAATTACAGTCCATATATCATACATTTATCATATATACATTCCTCCATTCGAAATAATAAGCATTACCATGGCATATATCAAAATGGAGTGGAAATAGTCATTGTTTGCTCATTAAAAGTCATTTCGACATACAAATATTGGGAATTTAGACTTAAAAATTTCTGAGAATTAATAAAAGATAATATTTAACTTATTTCAATCATAAATGGACAATTAAATTCTCTCCCAATTCAAAATCATCATCATTACAATGGTTTACAACAAGATAGTGGGGAAATGACACTATTTCTTCATTGTTCAACATTTGTACATGAATTATTTTGGGTATTTCGACCTGATAGTATTTTTAACATTAAATACAGAGCATATAAATAATCACATAATATAATTTTCATTATAATATTCCCCAAAGAGATCAACAGCTCACCCAAAGCGCAATCCCTCCATTGCCATGAATATGGTGTGAAACTGGAAATAGTTGAGAGAGAGTGCTGCAATATAAGAATCCACATGATTTCCTGTAGATTAAACCTAAAAATAATACTCCATTAAATCTCCATGAAATACCTGAGTGGCATTTCCAAACACCAACTAGGATGAGAATCTTTCACCCTCGAAATTGGCTTAAGCAAGAAAACTAGTCACCCACTAGCTCTCACAATTCACAAATGACAATTTCACAAATGAGAAAAAGCTTCTTATCATGGCTGATCCCTATATTTTATAAAAATTATTAGTCTTCTAAGGTTCCAAACCCATCCATAAACTAAATCCAAGATGAATTGGTGTGCCTGCTCATGCTATGCCATGTGGCCTCTCTCTTCACCTTCCCTCTTCTCCCAAATTTGAGTAGGAGTCTCTTGGCCTTTTCCAACTCCCAAATTCGACCTATAAGATGCTCGATTCAGTCCTGAAATGTCAGTATGTCATCCTTCATATCTGAATTGTGTCATAACTATCATAGAATCTCCATCATTGGTGTCATAGGTGTCATAAATGTAAGGGGAATCTAGCCAAGTGTCCATGAAACTCCCATTTGGCTCTTCCTATCCCATGTAAGTTACAATTC
The DNA here is from genome assembly GCA_001517045.1 of Pseudotsuga menziesii. Taxonomy (NCBI): domain Eukaryota; kingdom Viridiplantae; phylum Streptophyta; class Pinopsida; order Pinales; family Pinaceae; genus Pseudotsuga; species Pseudotsuga menziesii. Next base: position 10,262 of record LPNX010259370.1, read on the forward strand.
ATCCCAAATTATACCTAAGAAGTATATGGAAAAGTATATTATCCTTATAATCCATCCAAAAACATTAGGCTTCCCATATATTCGAATTTGCAAGAGAAAGATACCATTAAACATAGGAATTATAGCTAGTGTGGGCCCCATAGTCTCCATGTGTCTTCATGCTCTATTGCCACTTCCATTTTCTCTTGTATTTATTTAATAAGTTCAATTAGTAAATATTTATCCCCTTCTAATTTCTAAACATCATTTATTATCCCCCTTATTCCAAATCTCAAAGCTTCCACCCCAAACCTAGGAAACTAGTGATTTTCCTCCTTGGCAATTATTTGACTTTTGGTATCGCTTTGAAAAATTTCATGAACGTGGAAAATGTGATTTGGCCATTGTGACCCAATGAAAAATTTTGGACATTATAAATCCTCCCTTCCCAATATTTCTTGTCCTCAAGAAATTTCAAACATGGTTGTTGAAGAACCTACTTTCTGTATGACTCTTTGAAGTTGCCACTGAGCTGCCCACCTTGAGTCTTTGAGATTCCATGAAGATTTCAGAGAGGAACCACCATGATTGCTGCTGCACTAATCTGATTAACATCACCTTATTAAATGCATAATCCATCTGCCATACTGGTTGTTTCCCAAATAATTTGGAATCAATGGGACTAAAAACTATCCCAGGGTCCCATTGCTTGCATTGCACTCCAACAATTAAGAGTGCTCTCCAACCCATACCATTTGCAAAGAGAATTCTTGGATCAAATTTTCTTGTATGCATTATTCCAAACATCATGAGTGCATAATATATATCATCAAATTATATAACAACATAATAATAATGTACATCAAGGAAGTGCCTCACCAAGAAATCATGAAAGTGATTATACATCCCAGTGAGTAGACTACCATTTGCCAAGTGCATACATGCTTCAAGTGACCAATCAAATATGTTCTAATGACATAGGTGAGGATCCCATGTCCTATAATTTTGCTCCCAAATAATTTAATATGCATCAAAATAATAATCAACCATTTTTTCTTTCATCCAAGAAGTGAATGAAGAACCTCCACCAAAATATGAACCAAATAAGGAGCAAATAAAACACAAAGACTTCAAGTGTCTCAAAGAAGTCTCATCAATACACCCATGAATATGTATATCATCATGAAATAACAGAGGATGTTGCTGCCAATAATAATTTTCCTCAATCATATCCCTCTTCACCCAAGTGTTGGATGAAGTTCCTCCAACATCAAATGAACCAAGTGTTGAGCAAGAAAAACCATGAGTCTTCAAGTGACTCAAATGAACATCATAGATGCACCCATGTAGATGTGTATAATCATAATGTAAAAAATTATGCTGCTGCAAATGTAAATAATATGGTTCTCTAATAATTCCATCATCAACAGGAGAAATAGAATTTCCATGCTTTTCATGTGGCACCATCAAAAAGAAACCTTTCACCCATACTTCATTAGAATGACTACTACAAAATTTAGAAGTGTAGGATGTAGGAGAAAGAACCAACTCACCCAAATGATTAGTAAGTGAAAAATTTTCATAATGAGAAGTATCCATAGGGGTAGGATTATTCACCTCCCTAGAAAATGCAAAAATTTCCTCATGGGTTGGTTCCAAGGTGTTGGAATTATGCACTTCTTCAAAAATTGTGTAACCATTTTCAAGAGGCAACTCAAGTTCCTCTTCCACCATTAATAGTGATTGGATATCATCACTATAATGCTCAAGCACATCAAGAACCTACAATTTTTCATGTTTCTCATGATCCATCATGTCACGAGAATCCTCCAAGCAATCTACCTTATGAAAATCTGAAACATTGGAGGAAAAACAAGTGTCTTGCAACTTTTCAAGAAGTTGCTCATTTTGAATTGTGAGCTTATCAATAACTTCATTATTCTTCAAGTAGGATTCATGTAACCATTCAATAAGCTCAATGACATTTTTTCTATAAAAAAGCAAAGACATGAAATTACCTTTGATGTTGCACATTGCTCTTTGGATCTTGTCCATGTCTTCAAGGAAGGATGAATCCTCCAAGGAAGTAGCTCTACAACAAGAATTTTATACCAATGATTGAGTGTCATGGAGTATTCTAAGGGCCTATTGGATCTTATTTTCATTACTCTTAAAGGACCCTTCAAGAAAATGAGGCTCTTGCAAATGAACCTCCTCATCTTCTTCCTGTTATAGCGGATTTCACCACTCCAGGTGAATCACACTTTGTATGGCCTTCCCTGTCCCGCTGCAAACTCCTTAGACCCCATGGACCACTTTTTGTCCTTTGATGTTTCCTTGATCATCCATAAAACCATAGGAAAAATGCTATACATGACTTTTAAACCTATAAGCGCGTACATACGCGGGTTTGACTACTAAAACCGCATACATCGGGATGTGTGCATAATCCAAATCCTTTTGGAGTTTTTCTTGACATGGATCCGACTCATTTGACTCCTGGCCTTCCATATGCCTTGAGATTGCTCGGATTCGACCTTTCATTACCCATTTGAAAATCTATATAAGGAACCCCTTGGTACATTGAAGGCATAAGAGAGAATTGAGAGCAACGAAACTATAGTCCATTGTTGCCGGAACTTATGCTTGAGTCTGCATCCCTTTTTCCCTTGGAGCACTTATGTGTTCTTCCCAAGCTTTCCTTTTGCTTGTGAGCTTGCTATCGAGAGATGGAGGATTGAAGTAGTGGAGGCCCAAGTGGGGGATTCAGTTTCTCTGGTTCACAGACGTGCCATCATAGGTTGTATCTTGTAATCTCTGATTTATATTAATAGAAATATCTTTTCATGTCCAATAATGTGTGTTTGAATGAATATTTTATCCATGTGATCATGTCAAATACTTTTACATTATTGATTATATATGCTAGAATAGATCTAACACCATGATATATAGAATGCTTGTATTGTTTACTTGTTGTTGAGGAAGTAACAGATCAATTCAAGCTGAAGATTGGAAAGCTCAACGGGGATCTACTTCAACCGTCCGGAATAAGGTATGAGGTCTGATCCTTTAGTGTTAGACATTTAATTTCTATTGCATATCGGAAAGGATTGATTTCTGAAGTCAAGCTGTCTGTTGTGGTACCCCAAGCCATAGGAATTTCTCTCCGTAACAGAATTGGCGACTCCGCTAGGGAGTTCCTAGTAGTTGTCCTTTGGGGGTTGTTTTCTCGGCATTCAATGAATTTGAATTGATCTTTCTCTCTTATTTCTGTGTCGGGTCTGGGGGCATGTATGCCTGGTAGAGTCTGATTGGTGTGAAGTTTGTCTCAACCTATCTGTTTGCCTTGATTTTATGCACCTTTCTTCCTGTACATGGGTTTTTGATTTACAGTCGTGTATACACGCGATTTCTTCTAAGATTTCCGCGTATACACACGGGTTTACTGTGAACAGTCGCGTATGCCCTTGATTTTTCCTTTTTGGGGAAGATAATTGGTTGTTGGGTGAATTCTAATATTTGCTGAGTCTCCTTTGGCACTGCCTGAGTCTGTTTTGACCTCTGTTTCTGACCATAAACATCTTTTTTAGGCTAATTTTTCTTTTTTAAGATGGTTCTTGTCATGGCATTTTCGATTTTTTGTTTGAGATTAGTGCATTAGAGTTATTTTACCTTAGTGCTTTGCTTGAGTGCTATTTGGGTGTGCTTGCAGAGTCTAGGGGTCGTAGAATCATTCTTTTGCTTTTTGCATCTCTTATATTTTCAAAAAATCCAAAAACATTTGCTTATCATCATGCATTGCATTTTGCACTTTGCATTGTACTTGCACTAGATAGATTTGCTTTGGAGTACTAGTTAGGACTTCATATAGGAAAATTTGCATTTATCATTTGAAGAAGAATTGTGCATTTCACGTAGTAGCATACCCTGTTTTCATGAACACAATACATTTGCATTGATTGTTAGGCATGCATTTTACTTCCTCTTGCGTCATAACATCACTAGTTGCACGATCATATCCCTTTTTTGAGTAATAAAGTCAACTAAAATCAACGCTAAATAAAATGAATTACTCTCTTTTATTTTATAGGGTGCACCAACAATCTTAGGTTTTAGGATCTTGGAATAGTTCATTGTAAGTCAATTCTCCAAGATCACTAAACAACAACATCTAGGTGTCTGTCCAGGTGAGTGTGTGAAATCCTTGGTATAACCGGTGTTTCTCAGGATCCTCCTCTCAAAAGGGAGTTAAGCACGAGGCAGTGTGAGCGGTTATTGATTGGGATGACCTCTAGTCATAACTGAGTAGCACTGGAGATATTTCCAGGATTGTATTCGTATTTGGGGGTTCTTTCGACAGTTTCAGGCTTTGCTACCCTACCCATACGGTCAATCCCGCCTGCGACTGTCTGCCTGAGCATTGATTATATTGAGGTGACCTTAGTGGCCTTACCTAGGATATTGAGGGGGTACTTCGCAAGGGTTATTCTGTGGGTGTCCCGGCCAGGTTGGGGTCAGACAACACATTCGCTTTACGTGTTGAAGCTGAGGGCCACAATAATTGGTTACGTACCTCCGCTTGTTGTGTATGGGAGTCTCAAGCCTCTCTTATGCGAGACATACGTGCTTCATTCGGGAGCTCACTTATCCAGCCCTTGTTTGCTTGCATTTGGCTTTAGATTTTATTAGTGATTGCTCTGTGCATGATAGTTGGCCCAGGGTTTATGTAAATAGAGAGTCTTTGCTATTTTTGAGTCATTGTGGATTCGAGTGCGGTTCCTCTCCATTCTCGTCATTTAGCAGGACTTCTTCCTTCTGCTTCTCATCCTCCTTTGGGAGAGAGACCTAGACAGTCCAGGCGGACTATTTCACACATTGATTCACACACCATGGGAGACCATTTAGAGGATATTCCTAAACCACCTCCTCCCATTTTTGTAGACGATGGGGAATTTACTCCTACTTATGATCCTTCACCCGACTTAGCTGAGTTAGGTCCTGTGATTTCTGAGATAGGACCCTTGCACGATAGATCTACTCACTCTAGGTTTGATTCTCCATTGATGCGTTACCGGTATGAAATGCCGAAGGACGCCGAGACAAATTTTGAACCTTCCAGCACTAGCTACGGTAGTTATGCTACGTCTGGTTTCCCTACACATGATTTGACATTTCATGTTGAATCCGATTTTGAGCCTAACACTATGCCTGGGGGCACTCTCATTCCTTACCATGTGGAGAGGTTTGGGAGCACTAGGCACATTGCACCTTTCGTCTCGGTGGTGGAAGCTACATCGTATCTCCCTCCTAGGTCTAGGGTTAGTGATCCGATTAGGATACCAGATCCAAGACAAGTGACGTTAGGTGGTAATACATATATTATTACTCAGGTTCCTTTATCCTCGGTTCCTAGTTCTTCAAATGTACATCCTCCACCTTATTCACATGGTCCTTCGAGCCGGTATATGGCTACAAGTTAGGTCCGTACTGCGGTTACTAGACCGATTGTGTCTCAAGTTCACATACTTCCCGCTATGTCAGGAGGCTATGTTCATGCTTCTAGAGGTCATCTTGCTACTTCCGGGGCTTATATCCCTACTTCTGGAGCATATCTTCCTACCTATGGAGTGTCTCATGGGGAATCGCATGCGATGACCTATGGACCTTATTATGGGACACAGTATGGATAGGTTTCTTCACCTTATGGAGGCGGGTATCAACAACCTGCTTACTCTCCTAATTACGGCTTTGTAGCTCCTAATAGTCAATTTCCACCATACTATGGTACTTCCACACCACCCTATATGGGTCAGACAAGAGGAGGACACTATGGCCAAGGCCATGGTGGTAATCAACCCTATATGAACCAGGGAGCGGTCCATCGACCTCATCATCCTAGGCTCCCTTTCCTTGCGACGCTTAATATTCTTGACTTATCGAGACTTACGAACGATCCTATGGCTCATCACCTGGCTTGGCTGGCTGTCCCTACCAAGCTTCCTTCGGACATACCTAAGTTCGAAGGCAAACCGGGAGAGGATCCAAGCGAACACGTTACTACATTTCACCTTTGGTGCTCTTCAAATTCGTTACATCAGGACTCAGTCCATTTGCGACTATTTCAATGCACCCTCACAGGGCCTGCTGCGAAATGGTATATAGAGTTACCTAAGGGAGCTTTCACTTTATTCGACGACCTTGCGATGAATTTTCTTAATCACTTCCAACTACCAGTGCGCTATGACGTTGGTACTGAACTCTTGTCGACATTTCAGCAAGATAAAGCCACACATATTTCTGATCATATTCAAGAGTGGCGTAGACGGAAGAGATTAATTAAAGCTTTTATACCGCCAGAATTCCTCCTCGAGTGGTTCCTCAAGTCGTTATTTCCATATATAGCGAAGGATGTTTCCACATCCAGAGTGTAGAATGAGGAACAAGTGATTTTTAGGGCGTAGGAACTAGACTTGATCTATGCTCAGTCTGGTTTGTTGTATGAGATTATTTCCAATGCTCCTCGTTCCAGTTTTGATCCCAAAGTCAAACCTGGACCACATGCCAATGGCATTGTGGGTTGTGCAAGTGCGAAACCTGTAGATTCGGTTGCAAAACAAGCTAGTAAATTGTCAATCAACCAATCTACTTCGGGACAAGCTACGGCTTCATCTCAACCCGCCCAAATGGTGAATGTACTTTCTATGCAATCGTTGGACCAGAAGGGTAACCAGCAGCCCGGACGGAATAGAAAAAAGGGTAAAAATAATAATCGAAAGGGTGGGAGTAAGAATGAGAATGCTAACAATAATGACAAGAACGGTAGAAATTCTGGGGGGGATAAGCAAGCGAAGCGTAAGGTTAAATTCCCTTGCAAGATATGTAAGGACGATCACCTCACTTACTTGTGCCCTCATATTGAAGAAGCTTCGGGATTCTTAGCACAAGGCCCAGCTGTGCTAACTAACCCTTTACTGCATAATCAAAATATGAACTCGAAGTCCCATGACCATTCTAGTTATGATGATCCACCGGAGGGTAGTGGTCATGGGTGGATTAACATGGTCTGTGCTGCAAAAGTTGTGACTCATGCGAAAGATTATAGTTCGTCACAACCCAGCCCAGGCAAAGAGCCTGATCCACCAGGGTCCCCTTTGCGCATTGAGAAACCTACGGATAAACTCGAGGCTGCACCTTGCATTTCTAAGGGAGTTCTTAAGTGTTCAGGACATAATCCAAATGCCCGAGCCACCCAGAATTATTTAGTTGTCAAGGATTTGGGCCATACTCCTTGTGTGATATCTGCATTGGAAGTGCTTCAGATTTTTCCTTCGCAAAGGAAGGCGTTTCTTTCTGCCCTTGGTGTGAACGATGATGATTCTTCCTCTGTGATCAAATTTGAAACCGTAGGACATCAGCCTCGCTTTCCCTACTATGTCTCTCTTGGTGCACGTAGAATGTCTTGGTATGACCATCAAACGTACTGTGATTGACGAGGGCGCTGCTGCTTTTGTGATGTCTTTGGCCTGTTGGAAAGGTCTCGGTTCTCCTGAGATGTATAAATCAGAGACTATGTTAACTACTTTCAATGGGAGATCTTTTAGGTCGCACGGCATCCTTCCTCCCCTTAAAGTCCGTTTGGGGGGGAAGACCGTTGCGATAGAGGCATTAGAGGAAATTTGGGGTCTAAAATGGGCCTTATAAGAAAACGTGCCAAAATAAGTTTTTGTGAGTTGGAATTCAAGAACCAATAGAATTTCAATAAAACAAGTCAACCATAATGGTTGAATTGGCATATTTGTCATTAAAAAAAACTACTTTTTTTGTTCGTATTTTCGACATATCTCATTGTGTTTTTACTCAAATTTCGATCGGGAGAGCTCGTTGGATGCGGAATTTGATTCCGCATCCAACAAGTACCCACACTGCATACTTTTGATGGACCTCACTACCCCAAAAACAAGAAATACCTGAAAAAATGTGATGATGATGTCATCATCACGTTTTTTCAGGTATTTCTTGTTTTTGGGGTAGCGGGGTCCATCAAAAGTATGCAGTGTGGGTACTCATTGGATGCGGAATCAAATTACGCATCCAATGAGCTCTCCTGATCGAAATTTGAGTAAAAACACAGAGAGATATGTCGAAAATACGAACACAAAAAGTAGTTTTTTTCTTTCTTCCTCCAAAATTAATTAATATTATTTTATTATTTTAACCATTATTTTATTATTTTAACTATTATTTTATTATTTTCCTTAGGAGGCCCATTTTAGACCCCAAAATTCCTCTAATGGTTGAGGTGGTTGAGGCGCCCCTTGACTATAATCTTCTGCTGGGTAGGAATTGGATGTACAATATGCAAGTCGTTGCTTCTTCCTTGTTCCGCATTGTATGCTTTCCACATAACGGGAAGATCGTAATGATTGATCAAATGACATTCAAGAATCCGTCTGTTACCGCATCCTCGGGAGCTTCCATCCCGATCGTTGAGCACTCTCAGCTGGCAACTGGGAGTGTGGGTGTAGGCATGTATCCATCCCTCATGGGAAGCTTTAGTTGTCCTACATCGATCCTCATTATAGGATCTCGTTTCGATGAGGCTTTGACTTCTACGATATCGGTGTCTTTTCGCACGAATCATATGGAAGATCCTTGGATTCTTCCTACACCGAGTACTTCGAGTGAGCCTGTTGAGACGAGCATGTCGTTGCCTATAGCCATGATAGCTTATCAAGCTAATATCAAGAGTGTTACAAAGCCTAGTCCTTCCTCTTCACGGACGGAGGAGGAGGACCCGTATGTGCTGCCGGCATGGGCAATACAGTCTTCTCATGCCCACGACTACCTTGATACGGTTTTTCCTTCAGATGAAGCGATTATTGAGACTATGTCAGGAGTTGAGCCACCATGGGAGGAACTTCATCATAGATCATACTTTCTCCCAGATCTTGACCGTTTGGAGCTTGAGGATTTTAGGGAGGTTCTTAGTCAGAGATTTGGTAGTCCTGTAGTTCCATTAAGCTCTCCTGGTCCGATGGCTGATGGAAACATGGCAAACATATATTCAACGATCCCTATCAACATCTCTCACAATCCTGGCACAATAGAGAATGTCTATATTAGGGCCGAATGTTCCCATGCTAAGATTCTGGAATATACCGAGCTATTCAAGGAATTCCGTGATATTTTTGCTTGGTCTTACGACGAGATGCCAGGTATTGACCCTCGTATTGTCGAGCATGAGATTAAGAATTACCCCAATGCTAAGCCTGTTCGACAACGTTTACAGGCGGTGAATCCTAGGAAAGCACTTGTCATTAAGGCAGAGATAGAGAAACTGTTGAAAGCCGGTTTCATCTATCCCATTCCCTTGACGGAGTGGGTTTCAAACCCCGTTCTGGTGGATAAGAAGCAAGGAGCGATCCACATATGTACTAATTTCTGCAATTTGAATCGTGCATATCCTAAGGATAACTTCCCCACACCATTTATAGATCAGATTTTGGATGAGTGTGCGAGTAGCGAGGTGTTCTCCTTTATGGACGGCTTTTCTGGGTATAATCAGATACAGATTAAACTTGAGGACCAACATAAGACTGCATTTATTTGTCCTTGGGGAACGTTCACATATCGGAAAATCATTAGAGGAAATTTGGGGTCTAAAATGGGCCTTATAAGAAAACGTGCCAAATAAGTTTTTGTGAGTTGGAATTCAAGAACCAATAGAATTTCAATTAAATAAGTCAACCATAATGGTTGAATTGACATATTTGTCATTAAAAAAATTACTTTTTTTGTTCGTATTTTCGACATATCTCATTGTGTTTTTACTCAAATTTCGATCGGGAGAGTTCGTTGGATGCGGAATTTGATTTTGCATCCAACGAGTACCCACACTGCATACTTTTGATGAACCCCGCTACCCCAAAAACAAGAAATACCTGAAAAAACGTGATGATGATGTCATCATCACGTTTTTTCAGGTATTTCTTGTTTTTGGGGTAGTGGGGTCAGTCAAAAGTATGCAGTGTGGATACTCGTTGGATGCGGAATCAAATTCCACATCCAACGAGCTCTCCCGATCGAAATTTGAGTAAAAACACAGGGAAATATGTCGAAAATACGAACACAAAAAGTAGTTTTTTTCTTTCTTCCTCCAAAATTAATCAATATTATTTTATTATTTTAACTATTATTTTATTATTTCCCTTAGGAGGCCCATTTTAGACCCCAAAATTCCTCTAATGGCCTTTCGGCCTTAAAAACACCAGAGCTACATTTCAGCGGGCAATGACCTTGATTTTCCACGATCTCAAGTCAATTATCGAAGTATTTTTGGATGATATCACTGCTCATTCTCGTATGAGAATGCGTCATCCATATCACTTGAGATTGGTATTCGAAAGATGCCGGCACTATTCAGTTAGATTAAATACTCATAAGTGCATCTTTTGTGTGAAATCAAGTCATTTGTTAGGATTCATCGTTTCGAAAGAGGGTATAAGAGTTAACCCTTTGAAGGTTGAGGCAATACTTCAGTTGTCTCCCCCAAAGAATATTCATCATCTTCAGTGTTTGCAAGGCATGGAAAAATTCTTACGAATATTTGTTGTCAACTTTTCCAATTTGACTAGAGGCTTTATGTGTCTCTTGAAGAAGGATACTCCCTTTTATTGGGATGGGTGAGCCCAGGAGTCCTTCGATGCACTAAAGCGAGCCCTAGCATCGGCCCCGGTGATTAGTCCCCTGAACTATAGCCATTATTTCTTATTATATGTGGCCACGTCCTTAGAGATGATTGGTATGGTCTTGGTTCAAAAGGATGAGGAGCTCCAAGAGCATGTCATATATTATCTGAGTTGAAACCTTATTGACGCAGAGATTCATTATTCTCATGTTGAGAAGCTTGCTTTAGATACCGTACATGCGGTTCAGCGTTTGAGACATTATATTCTCCTTCGCCAGACCTTGGTTGTGGCCCATGTCAATCCATTTCAATTCATCCTCACCCGAAGGATAATTGGGGGAAAGTATAATAAATGGATTGTCATTCTGCAAGAGTTTGATCTTGAGTTTGTTTCGGCAAAATCGAAAAAGTCTTTAGTCTTTGCAGAGCTTATATCATATTTTCTGAGCGAGGCCGAGGAGTTGGTTTGTGAAGATACGTTTGTCGATGAACACATCTTCTTAATCTCTACGTTAGACCCATGGTATGGGGATATCATAATATATTTACAAACACTGAAGACCCCTACTCACCTCTCGCGAGATGAACGACGATGATTACGTCACGTCTCTAAGAACTACCTTATAGTGGACAATACTTTGTACTGCTGTGGGGTAGATTCCATTTTACGACATTGTTTAACTCATGACGAGGCTGAGGTTGTGCTGAATGATTTCCATGGAGGGGCGTGTGGTGGTCATTTATCTGGGCTTTCTATAGCTCAAAATATTTTGAGAGCGGGTTATTTCTGGCTGTTGATCTTTAAGGATTGTGTTGATGCGGTCAAGAGGTGCCACCCTTGCCAGGTGTTCTCAAGTAATATGCGCTCAAAACCTGCCCCGTTACATCCCATTATCACCGTCGGTCCCTTCACTAAGTGGGGGCTCGATTTTATGGATTGCAACCCAACTTCGGCTGGGGGGAACCATCACATTATAGTGGATGTTGATTATTTCATGAAATGGGCTGAGGCTGTGCCTACAGTAAAATCCAATGGTGAGACAGCCACTCACTTTGTATTCAACCAAATTATTACTCGGTTCGGGATTCCGAAAGAGCTTGTTACTGACCATGGCTCGCACTTTCAGAACCGTATGATGGAAGATTTGGCATCGAAGTTAGGGTATAAGCAAGAGCACTCCTCTTCTTACTACCCCCAAGCAAATGGATAGGTAGAGGCAGTGAATAAATCACTCAAATCCATTCTCCAACGAACCATCGCACAAAGCAAGAACAATTGGAACATTATGTTATATCCTGCTTTGTGGGCATATCGAACCGCGGTTAAGACTGCCACTGGTTTTTCTCCATATCAACTTGTGCATGGAGTGGATTTGATATTGCCGATTGAATGCGAAATTCCTTTGTTGAAGCTAGCTGTGGAACTCTTACCAGACACTTCACCATTGGAGGATCATTTGGTTCACCTTGAGCAACTCGATGAGTAGCGTCGGGATGCCTTGGTGGCTCTAGAGGTTAATAAGCGTCGCGTTAAGGTCCAGTATGATAATTATGTTCATCCAAGAGTGTTTAGTGAAGGAGACTTGGTCCTTTTGTGGGATCAACCGAAAGAACCCTTGGGGGTAGGGAAATTTAATCCTATGTGGCACGGTCCTTACGTGGTCAAGCTTGTGTTAGAGAAGGGTGCCTATGAGTTAGTGGATTACGAAGGAACAACTTTGGCGGAGCTTAGAAATGGGCTCTATCTTAAAAAATACTATGCATAATCTTTAGCCAAGGCTACTTGTTGTATATTATTGTACATCTTTGCATAGTTAAGTCTTTTTCTTGTCATGATCGGGTTTGTGATTAGTTTCCGTTTCTTTTGGAAGATGTCAATGGAATATTCCACCTACATAGGATTTGCGAATGGTGCAAGCCATCACACTCAACACTCAGCCTCTGCTGCTTGGGTGATTTATACTCCTATGGGTCAGGTACTGTCTTTAGGAGGTATATGTCTACGACCATCTTCCAACAATGTTTTTGAATTCAACGTCGTTATTGAGCTTCTACGGGATGCCATTCTACATGGAGTTCTATCTCTTGAGGTACGTCTTGATTCGGAGTTAGTAGTGTCACAACTCAATGGTTTGTACCATGTTAGAGATCTGACGTTATTGAGAAGATTCTTACGTGTGAGATTGTTAGAATGACAATTTGACAATATAACATATATACACATTCCAAGCAATAATAATCAAGTTGCTGACTCATATGCTAACTACATGTTAGATTGGCATTTGTTTCATTCATAATAAATTAATCACAAGCACAATTTTTACACATGTAAATAAATAAATCGATCACCATAAAACTTTTTATACATAAAAAATGTGATAATACATAGTGTCATGATACAAAATTGGGGCTTTTAAGCCACCATCATATAATACATGGTTGTACAAATTAGATACACTCCCAGGTGTCTAATCCTGTGGAGGAGGAGGAGGGTTGTGATCATGGAACATCACTACTACTCTAGCTAGCCATCAAAATAAACGCATCCATGCGCGTGGTACACCCACCACCTGCCGCTGCATGGCCTCAGGCAAGTCCTCGACTTGCGCCATGGGAACTCTATGAGTCAGTCTCACAAAGTTGGTATGAATGCTCTGGAGCGTTCGCTCCAATTCCACACCCATGATGTCATCTCCTCTTCCCCTCCGTCTATGACGAGGGAAGCCCTCTGGCCGTCATGGTCCCACATCTGCACATAAATGGTAGATGTCACTATGTGTTGTCGTGCAAAAACAAGTCTTTTTGCTTCCATAAAATCAAGAAAATAAAAAAAATTCAATAACTCAAAAAATTTAAAAAAGAGTGAGGGTCGAGATTCGTTACCTATATCGCCATATGCCGATCCTGGTGGCAATGGTGTAGCTAGGGTTTTCACCCTAGCTTGTGCTGATGAGCACCTACTAAGGAATCTGGAATCCTTAGTAGCAGTTCAATGATGTATATGAATTAAACAAAGATAAACTGAAACAAAGACTAATCTAAATGCGTTCTTGAAGCTAAAGCAGTAAAAAGTAAATAACATGAAACAATACGGTAAAGAAATGGATAATGGTTTTTTTTTTTTGATATTACCTCCAATGAGGAGGTTGATGGAGTCCGTTGCGCTGGTCCGATGTCGGTGGCTTCGAGCTCCAAGCTGCTTCTTCTCCTTCTCCGGTGGTG
>LPNX010259382.1:5325-93777 GCA_001517045.1 Pseudotsuga menziesii
TAGGTATGATCTAAGAGAAGTTGAACCGTCGGATCACTCTATGTCTAGAACATATCGTGACTGTCGGATTAGAATATTTACAAATGCATACTAAATAAACACACTTTTACCTAACGGATATATTACACAAGTTGATCTTAACTAACTCCTAAGTGTCTAAATATCCTAACATCCCCCCTTAATAACAACTTGGGATAGGATTAAAGGATTTACAAAAGTGACACTATTAGGAGAAGGAAGGAGGCATCAGAGACTATCCCCCCTTAAGGACACATTCCTGAACTCCTAACATAGACCGAAGTTTAGAAAACTTCGCTTCTGTAAGAGACTTGGTGAAGATGTCTACAACTTGATCATCTGTAGGGCAATAGAGAACTTCAATAACACGATCATGAACAAGATTTCTGATGAAGTGCATGTGTATCTCAATGTGTTTGTTGCGTTGATGTAGAACTGGATCTTTGGAAAGCTTGATGGCACTTTGATTGTCACACCAAAGTGGAGTAGTCTGCCGCTGCTCGAATCCAAACTCTGAAAGGATCTGTCGAAGCCATAAAGCATCCTGACTGGAATTAACTACGGCTCGATATTCTGCTTCTGCTAAAGAAAGAGCAAGAGATTGTTGTTTCTTACCAGCCCAAGTGACATGTCCATATCCCAGACTAAAAACATAACCTGCAGTAGACTCTCGATCATCGGGATCGCCAGCCTAATCTGAATCAATGAAACCAACCAACAAAGGTTTCCCCCCTTTACTGTAATGAATCCCAAACTAAATTGTACCTTGAATATATCGAAGTATTCTTTTTGCTGCTTTCCAGTGACTTTCATGAGGAGTTTGCATATAACGGGCAACATGACCAATGGCAAAGGAAAGGTCGGGACGGGAATGAGTCAAGTATAAAAGACTACCAACAAGCTGACGATACAAGGTGGCATCTACTTCAGGTGAAGTACAAGTGGCAGAAACTTTGACTCCAAACTAGAAGGGAGAAGGGGCTGGTTTACAATCTTCCATGTCGAAGCGAGGAAGAAGGTCACAAGCATACTTAGACTAGGAAAGAAAGATTCCTTCTTTGGTTTGCAAGACTTGGATACCAAGAAAATAATGCAAATGTCCTAAGTCTGACATTTCAAAATTTTGCTTAAGACTGGATTTCACATGGGTTATAAGTTTAGGGTCACTACCAGTAAGGATAAGATCATCAACATAAAGAACAAGTATGATGAGATGGTTTCCTACTTTCTTGGTATAGACATTGGGGTTAGAATGGCATATAGAAAAACCAGTGTCAAGGAGAAAGCTATCCATTTTGGCATACCAAGCTCTAGGAGCTTGCTTAAGGCCATATAAGTATTTCTTAAGGAGACAAACAAGGCTAGAGTTATCCTGAACATATCCAAGAGGTTGTTCCATGTAAATTTGCTCCTGTAAATCACCATGTAAGAAGGCATACTTGACATCCATTTCATGGACTTCCTAGTTATGTAAGGCTGAAAGGGAAAGAACAAGGCGGATAGAATTCATTTTTGCAACAAGAGCGAAGGTTTCATTGTAGTCAATCCCTTCAACTTGGGAAAAACCTTTGGCAACTAACACTGCCTTAAGTCTTTCAGCACTTCCATTTGATGCATACTTAGTTCTATAGACCCATTTACATCTGACAAGTTTTCTTCCTTTTGGAAGAGGAACAAGATCCCAAGTATCGTTCGCCATTAAGGAACGATATTTTTTATCCATAGCTGCATCCCAATGTGGATTTCCTGAAGCTTCTACAAAAGTTTTTGGATCATGATTCTTGGAAACTTGATCCAAAAGAGAAGAGGCTCGCTGAAACTGAGAACGTCTTCGACGTTGATCTCTAGGATCACCAGCAAGATCACCAACTACTTCACATGTTGAATGGACCCATCAAGGAAGTATTGGTGCTGGTGCAATTGGAGGAACATGAGCAGGCGGAGGTGGATTTTCATCCTCATTGTCATCATCAGAAACTGGAGTTGGAAACCTGTTAAGGAAGTTGGAAGAAGAAGAAGAAGGCACAATCGCCGAATCAGGCTCGCAGGCCAAAGATGGCACACCTGCCAAGTTAGGCTCGCAGGCCAAGAGATTTTCATCAAATTTAACATCTCTTCTAATGATTATATCATGAGAATGTGGCTGAAGAAGTCTATAACCTTTTACATCTTCTGAATATCCAACAAATATGCACTTTTCACTTTTAGGCTGCAATGCTTTCTGTTTTTCATCCGGAATGTGATCCCATCCTTCACAACCAAACACACGAAAGTGACTTACATCTGGTTTAATTTTACTCCATGCTTCTTTCGGTGTTATACCTTGTAAAAATTTAGTGGGTGTGCGATTAACTATGTAATTTGCACAATTTATGGCCGCCCAATATTGAAGACTTAGTCCCTTGGATTGGGTCATACAATTAGCCATTTATTTTAAAGTGTGGTTCTTTCGTTCAGCTACACCATTTTGTTATGGTGCATATGGAACAGTGTGTTGTTGTTGGATTCATTGTCCAATGCAGAAAGTAGTGAACTTGTTGTTAACATATTCTCCTCCATTGTCAGATATTAACTTAATAATTTGATGACCAGATTGTTTTTCAACAAGGGATTTGTTGGCCAAGAACATGTTAAATACTTCACTCTTAAGTTTTAGGAAGTAAACCCAAGTGCGTCTGGAGTAGTCATCAATAAAAGTTAAGAAATATTTGAAACCAGAAAAGGATGCAGATGGAAGAGGGCCACACAAGTCGCTATGCACAAGCTCCAAAGGAACCGAGGCATGCCAAGAGGCATGTTTGTCAAAACTGTCCCGATGATGTTTTCCGAGTACACAACTGGAACAAACACCATCCTTGCTAGATACCATCGGAAGACCTGTCACCATATTGTCTTTACATAGTTGTTGCAATGAGCGATAATTTAAGTGACCAAATCGCTCATGCCAAAGTTTGCTCAAGTTATCACTATGAGCAACAAAAACTGAAGGAAAAGGTGATGACCCAAAGTTGTTAAATTTGTACAACCTGGTAATATCATCAACAGTTCCAGTAGCAAGGACATTTTGAGGATTTATAAAATCCTTGATTACAACTTGGTGAGGTGTAAACATCACAGTTTTATCTTCACCCGAATGAGTAATTTGATAGACTGATAACAAATTGCAGGAAATTTTTGGAACACATAGTACATCATAAAAATGACCATTTTCTACTAGAATTGTTCTAGATCCTACAACACTTAAAGATCTATCATCACCAACAAATATTTGCTTGGTGTTACATTCATGCATAGTAGAAAATATGGCTTGATCCTTAGCCATATGATAAGATGATCCATAATCAATGATCCATTCAATTGAAGTAGAAGAAGAAGATGCAGTATAAGAGTAACCAGAAACACAAAGTGCATGTCCATGAGAGGTAGATTTTGAAGACGAATCTAGGCTGATGTGGTGCTTTTTCATTGTTGCTTCCAAGGCTGCCATCTTATTGAAACACTTAGATTCATCATAATTATATTTCCCACAAAAATTGCAATGATGCTCAGTCTTCTTTCCTTTTTTCTTGGATCCTTTGTCATTTTTTAAAGAAGGAGCTGACTGAGAGGGTTTAGGACCCTTATTGTTTGGATTATTATTGCAAAAATTATGTTTCTTGGGAGGCTTGGACTTTTCTTTCTGTTGGGACAATAAGGCTTTTCCAAATGTATCTGCACTGTTAATTATTCCAAGATGAATGAGCTTATCTTACTCTCTAATTAAGGAATCACAAAAGGATTCAAGACCAGGATCTGATACCATGTTCGAGTACACAGGGTACTCCCAAAATACCGAACACCTTGAGCAACCGCTTCACATAAATAGATCACAAATCAACACACCGATGTTTGTCACGTGGTTAAAACCCTCGAGAGGGAAACAGTCCACGGCCCCAGCCAAATAGCTACTTGGAGCAATTTATTATGCAAAAGAAAGAAAGTTACATGAGCTTCTCATAATCAATCAACTAGCCAAGGACCCTCCATGCTCTTTAAATAGAGATCATGGACCAATCAGGTGTTAAGCCACGGATCAATGGTAGGTATGATGTAAGAGAAGTTGAATCGTCGGATCACTCTATGTCTAGAACATATCGTGACCGTCGGATTAGAATATTTACAAATGCATACTAAAGAAACACACTTTTACCTAACGGATATATTACACAAGTTGATATTAACTAACTCCTAAGTGTCTAAATATCCTAACATGATTATCTATGTAATTTGCACAACTTATGGCCTCAACCCAAAATTGAAGACTTGGTCCCTTATATTGGATCATACAATTAGCCATTTCTTTTAAAATGTGGTTCTTCTGTTCAGCTACACCATTTTGTTGTGGTGTATATGGAACAGTGTGTTGTTGTTGGATTCCTTGTTCAATGCAGAAAGTAGTGAAATTTTTGTTAACATATTCTCCTCCATTGTCGGATCTTAACTTAATGATTTGATGACTAGATTGTTTTTCAACAAGGGCCTTGTAGGCCAAGAACATGTTAAATACTTCACTCTTAAGTTTTAGGAAATAAACCCAAGTGCGTCTGGAGTAATCATCAATGAAAGTTAAGAAATATTTGAATCTAGAAAAGGAAGTAGATGGAAGAGGACCACACAAGTCACTATGCACAAGCTCCAAGGCAACCGAGGTGTGCCAAGAGGCACGTTTGTCAAAACTATCCCGACGATGTTTTTCGAGTACACAACCAGAACAAACACCATCCCTGCAAGATACCATCGGAAGACCTGTCACCATATTGTATTTACATAGTTTTTGCAATGAGCAATAATTCAAGTGACCAAATCGCCCATGCCAAAGTTTTCTCAACTTATCACTATAAGCAACAAAAACTGAAGGAAAAGGTAATGACCCAAAGTTGTTAAATTTGTACAACCTAGTAATATCATCAACAATTCTGGTAGTAAGGACATTTTGAGGATATTTAAAATCCTTGATTACAACTTGGTGAGATGTAAATGTTATAGTTTTTCCTTCACTAGAATGAGTGATTTCATAGACAGACAACAAATTGCAGGAAATTCTTGGAACACATAGTACATCACTAAAATGACCATTTTATACTCAGATCCTACAAGACGTAGAGATATATCATCACCAACAAATATTTGTTTGGTGTTACATTCATGCATAGTAGAAAATATGGCTTGATCCTTATCCATATGATAAGATGCTCCAGAATCAATGATCCATTCATTTGAAGTAGAATAAGAAGATGCAGTATAAGAATAACTAGAAGCACAAAGTGCATGTCCATGAGATGTAGATTCTGAAGATGAATCTAGGCTGATGTGGTGCTTCTTCATTGTTGCTTCCAAGGCTGCCATCTTCTTGAAACACTTAGATTCATCATGATTATATTTCCCACAAAAATTGCAATGACGCTCAGTCTTCTTTCCTTTTGGCTTGGATACTTTGTCATTTTTTAAAGAAGGAGTTGACTGAGAGGGTTTAGGACCCTTGTTTGGCTTATTATTGGAGAAAAAAAAATTGTTTAGGTACACAGAGTACTCCCAAAAGACCAAACACCAAGAACAACCACTCACACAAACAGATCACATACCAACAAACCGATATTTTGACGTGGTTAAAACCCTCGAGAGGGAAACAGTCCACGGCCCCAGCCAAATAGCTACTTGGAGCAATTTATTGTGCAAAAAAAAAAGTTACAAATGAGCTTCTCATAATCTATCAACTAGCCAAGGACCCTCCATGCTCTTTAAATAGAGATCAAGAACCAATTGGGTGTCAAGCCACGGATCAAGGGTAGGTATGATCTAAGAGAAGTTGAACCGTCGGATCACTCTATGGCTAGAACATATCGTGACCATCGAATTAGAATATTTACAAATGCATACTAAATAAACACACTTTACCTAACGGATATATTATACAAGTTGATCTTAACTAAATCCTAAGTGTCTGAATATCCTAACAATAAGTAACGAAAGGAGAGTAAGGATTGGTGAGGAACCGTGGGCAGGAGCAGGCGAGGAGTACAGGTTATCAGATCCCTTATTACTAAAATTAAGGGACCAAAGAATCTGTGTATTAACCGACGCTAAGGCCCAACAACCACAGCAATAAGGAAGAGAGGGATGGAAATCAACACAGGAAATAAGGCTTGAGGGAGATAACGCAAGGGAGTGGAATAAATCTGTGCGTTGGCTGGTGTCGATTTTTTTTCACCTAGATGAGGAATCACGGGACAAACTTATTTGGACAAATAACACAGCCAATCGGGATTTCATGGCAAAAAAAGGTTATGAAGCAGTCTGTAATGATCAAGTAAGAGAAAAACGATGGTAGTGGGGGGGAATTTGGGGAATCCACAGCCCGTTGAAAACCATTATAACCCTATGGCTGGATTTTAATAACAAACTATTAACATGGGAAGTTCTGAAGAAAAGAAGTTTTTAAGGACTTGGCATATGTGCATTGTGCAAATTTGATGATGAACAGTCCTCTCATTTATTTAGTACTTGTCGATATGCAGGTATCATTTGGAATTCGGCTGCCAAGACCATATCCAACGATTGGACGCTCATGAGAGATGATGCATCTTTAGAAATTTGCTCTCATTCATGGCGGCAGAATGATGGGGCAAGTTGGTTTGATTTGGTGTCCCTCTCGCATATATAGAGAGATATCAACTCAAAAGCAAACACTTTGTCTAAATTAGCTCTCGCACTTCAACCAGGGATAATTGAAATGGAGGATCACAACAATGATCAAGTCCCTAAATCTTATATAACAGTTTAAGACCCACAAGCAAAGTTTTGGGAAATATTCCTAAGGGGGGCAGCTTTATTCAAAATGAATATACTCTCTATTAATGTAAGCTCATAGGAGCAACTCATGTAAAGATTTTGCAGAAATGCTGGAAAAAAACAAACAGAGTATGAGTAAGCCAGTAAGGCAGCATAATGATTTAAGCTCATTTGAGCAGTTCATGTTTATTCTATGAATAAAAGTTCTTTTCTCGGGAAAAAAAATAATATATATATATATATAATGGTGATTACAATGAGCATCGAGATCGTATACTTATCTACATTGACTGAAAGGTGAAGGGGTGTGTATCTTTTAACTTTTCATTAGCATGCATTTATTATTATTATTATAAAGATTATGTTTATTATGTTTATATTTTCTTTTGTTACAGCTTCCTTTAGAATGTCTTGTGTATTTTAAGATTAAATCTCAATTTCAAAATACTTATAATAATACCAACCTTCAAAATCCCTTAATTCATCAAAACTACTCTAATCTTTTTAGTATAGAAATAAAATTTTAAAATAAACAATTAATATTTTATTATTTTTTCTCAAGGTCCGATAACGAAAAATTTAGTAGCAATTGATAATTATCATCATCATCAAATAACAACATGTACATATACCATTAATAGGCTTCATACATTTCTACAACCTTGTATCCAACATCTTCATTATTACACAAATTATTTTGATCTTATCATTCAACCAATCCATATGCATGCTGATACTGGATCTATTGTTTACAAGTTGTTATAAGTATTGAACAGTGTAATGACGTCTGTATCATCTCCCCTTCGAAAATCCTTGAAAAGGTTGAACAGTCTGACACAAAGGAGGTATTTTCACACAAGGATCCTCGTCTTCCCCGCTTTCAGAAAGTCCAGAAAGGAAAACCCTTATGCATGTTGGGGGGGGACGTAACTATGGACTTAGTTCATGCTCTCACTTTGTGTGCGCTCTTTGTTAAAATGGAATTTATGCAGCTCACCAGGGCCGAACTACTGGATTGGGTAAGAGAACAATGAAAACCCTTCATCCAAAACGTGCCCGGGCTCTTTGCACTGGTAAATGGTTGGTATATGTTCCACTTCCTCTCAGAAGATGATAGGAAAGTGGTTGAATAACATTTTTGGGTTCATGGCAAGGGTTCATCGGTACTATCTAGATGGAACATGAATTTTGACCCTCATTCCACCAAACTAGAGAAGCAGCACCTATGGGTTGTCTTACCAAGATTCCCATGTTTTTACTGGAACATCAATGGTTTCCGTGATGTGGACAACTCTATTGAAAAATTTATACATATTGATGGCTTCCATTTGTTAGGTTCGAACAGAAAGGCTCTGCACGTCTTGGTTGAAATGGATATCAAGAACGAGCTTCCAGAGGAGCTTGAGGTGGTTTGGGAAGGAGGGTCCTTCATCCAAACCCATGACTATTGGAGAATCCCTTTCAGATGTCATCGATGCAGGCCCACGGGACATTCAAAAGCTTACTATTCAACTTAGCGGAGGGAGAAGGGTGATGCTACGAATCCTGGGGACTCTGACATGGATCTGTTCGAGGGCGTCAAATTCCCTTTACCACTTGATCATGAGTCGGCCTCATTCTTTGTGTGTAATTTTGCCAGCACTGTCCCTGTTCTTTTAAAATTCATGGTTGTTGATGAATTATTTGGTCTTTTTTCGGTTAAGGGGCTTCCTACTTTCTCAAAGCCTATGGTTTTGTCACAATGCACCAAGGTCGGGAATTCCTTAGACAAGGTTGAGGGTATTAACTGTCAAGTGAACGATTATAATACTGAGGAGGGTTTTCACCCTCTTTCTCCCTGTAGTCCACCCAAAGAATCCTCCATTTTTGGTGTTGAGGATTTTTCCTCCTCTACCTAGGGTCTCTGCAGAGTTACCACCGTTTCAGATTTCTTCCTCGCCTATAGAGGACCCTATCTCCCCTTCAGCCTCTGAGAAACCCTAGGGGGATTGTTACATTGAAAACTTTATTGAACGGTCTTGAGGGCAGGAAATTATCAATATATCCATCCACTGCCTAAATGTCTCTATTAGAAAATCCAGGAGGAAATGAATGGTTAAACCGAAAAAGCCATGCTCAATGGTGAGTGGTGATGACGACCAGAAGTGCCAAAACCTTGTGATTTCGTCCCTTTTTTATAAAGGTTTGCCTAGGGTTTTCGATTTTTCATTAGTTTCCTTTGATTGGGCTCTTAGAGAAGCAGCAACCCCTGACATTGTTTAGGAATAATCATGGTCTCTCTAAATGTTAGAGGGTTAGGAAGTGGACCCAAAAGAGTTGTCTTAAAGGGTTTCATAGATAGAATGAAGCCTAGTGTATTATTATTACAAGAGACGATGATGGATGCGGTGTCGGCCTGTGATTTTTTCCTCAACTAAAACCGTCTTGGCTTGTTGCATCCTGGGACTCATGTGGTATGTCAGGAGGAACGCTGGTGGCCTGGAACCTCCAGGTGGAAAAGTTAAAGGCTTTTATATCAGATGCAGGCATTTTGGTGGAGGGATACCTACTCGGGTATTCGAATATTATCAGGGTGTTAAACATTTATGCTCCTTACAACAAGAGAAAGGAGTACTGGGAAAGTATTTTCCAGTCTGGTATTCTAGAGGACAAGTCTCTCTTGGTAGTTGAGGATTTCAATCTGACTTTATCTATGGATGAGGTCTAGAATGCAGGTAAAACTAAAGACCCGATCACTGATTTTTTAGGGCCAAAATGGAAGAATTGAACTTGGTCGACATAAAGCCAAATATGTTGATCCCAACATCGTCCAATGGAAGATGTGGGGTAGCGGGTATCGCAAAAATACTTCATGGGTTTTTTATGGCGAAGGCTCTCTGTGAAGACTTCGGAAGGTATAGAAGTTGGTCTCACTCTTTGGGTTTCTCTGACCATAAGGCGGTAATCCTGCAATTAGAATTTGATAAAAACATGGTTAGTTACCCTTTTAATTTTAATCCAGTACGGTTGGAGGATCAAGAGTTTTGTGCATTTGTGAGGGAGCAATGGCGCTCTTTGTCTGAAGTTCACTATCACTCAACAATGTATGGGTTGGTGGCCAAACTTAATAAACTGAAATTTGAAGTTCAAGGGTGGGAGAAGTTGAAAAAAAAAGCAAGAGAGGAGTTGGAGCAGATTGATTCTAAAATTCAATCCCTTCCAAACTCCGTGGATGAACTGCATCTCTTGACTGACATGAAAGAGCAACTTCAGGTTTTGGAAACCAAAACAGGTGTTCTTCTTAGACAAAAATAGGAGACTTTACGCCAGAAGAGTAGAGCTATGTGGTTAAATTCGGGTCGGGATAACAACTTGAAATTTTCCCACAAGTGTGCATACCAAAGAAGACTGTCAAACTCTGTTTGGGAGATTGCATCTGACAAGGGGGATATATGTCATGATCAGTAAAGTATCAGAAAGGAGGCAGTTGATCATATTTGAACCTTGTTTTCTCAACCATAGGGGCTCAACATATTGGACCAAATGAACACAATTTG
Source organism: Pseudotsuga menziesii (assembly GCA_001517045.1). Taxonomy (NCBI): domain Eukaryota; kingdom Viridiplantae; phylum Streptophyta; class Pinopsida; order Pinales; family Pinaceae; genus Pseudotsuga; species Pseudotsuga menziesii. The sequence continues at coordinate 15,708 of LPNX010259382.1, forward strand.
CAACTTCCCCCATATGTTTGATAATGAAGAATGCAACACTGTTGGCATGTCGGTGACGGTTTCTGAGGTAAAACATACTTTAAATACATTTGAAAGGGACAAGAGTCCAGGCCCCGATGGCTGGATGGTAGAATTTTACAGTCATTTTTTTGATATCCTGGGGCTAGAAATTATAGAGGCTGTGGAGGAATCACGCTCCCAAAGAAATTTTAATAAATTGTTGAATTCTACTTATCTCACGCTTATCCCCAAGAAAGATCATCTGGACTCGTTCAGCAATTATCGACCGATCTCCCTCTGTATCTTCTTTATAAACTCATTACTAAACTCATAGGGGAAATACTGAAGCCTTTCTTTGGTAAATTTATTTTTGAGGAACAGTTTGCCTTCTTGTCGAATAGACAAATCACAGACGCAGTGGGGGTGGTGCAAGAATGCCTTCACACTACCAAAGAAAACAAAAAGATTGCTTGTTTCTCAAGCTGGACTTGGTAAAGGCCTACGACTATGTGTATTGGTCCTATTTAAGATTGATTCTCATACAAATTGGGTTATTTCCTGATTTGGTGGATTGGATAATGAGTGTGGTTTCTTCTGCCCATTTTGCAGTGATTATCAATGCGTCGCCAACTAATAATTTTAATAGTAACAAGGGTCTTCGGAAAGGATGCCTACTCTCATTGTATTTATTCATTTTGGAAATCGAAGGGCTCAACCTTCTCCTTCAACATACCAAAAGACTTGTTCTTTTCCAGGGTTTAAAGGTATCCAAAGGGATCTCAGTTACTCATTTAATGTTTGTGGACGACATCATTATCATTGGAGGGAGTTCTGTTACAAAATGGAAGCATTTACAGTCTTTGCTTTTGAAGTTTTGCTCTGCTTTTGGGTTAGAGGTAAGCAACACAAAATCTAATTTCCTACTCTTGTAAGGATCGGTCACTTACATATTCGATGCTCTCGCTCTTTCCCTCTAAATTTGGTTGTATTGATGAAGGGTTTAGATATTTGGGATTTCCCTTAAATCCCAATGGGTATGGTTCCAAGGATTGGGAGTCGTTAGTAAAGAACATCACCAGAAAAATTCCGAGCGGGTCTTACTGTTATCTCTCCCTGGGACATCGTTTAGTGCTTATTTCTTCAGTTTTGCAAAAGATTCCAATTTATTGGATGTCCCTTTTTTCCATTCCAAGGACGTTCTTGTCAAGAAACATTTCAAAAATCTTTAACTTTCTTTGGGCTGGAAATATAGATTCTGATAAATTTCATTTGGCCTCCTGGGAAAATTTATATCTCCCCCGTGATCTTGGTGGTTGGGGAATAAAACATTTGGGAATTTTTAACTCCTCCATGTGTGCAAAATCCCTTTGGAGGTCTATGTTTAGTACATGACTGTGGGGAAAAGTTATAAAGGTTAAATATTTCAAAGAGATGGACCCTGTACACTAGTTGAGTTCGAGAAAATGGTCTAGCTCCTGTGCTTCGACCATTTGGAGCAGCATGACCAAAAGTCTTCCAATTATATCAAAGGAGTTGAGCTGGCAGGTGGGAAGGGGTATTCAGATGTTCTTGGGAATTGACCCTATCTGTGGGTTGGGTGAGAATTCATTTCTCTCACGAGACCTAGTCAAGGAGCTACATCACCGGAATCTCTTTGTATTAAACCAACATAGATCCAAATCCTAGGCTCTATCAAGCACCGAGAGGGATCAAATATCTCAAGGTGCAAACCTCTTCTTAAGTATTGCACTCAAGGAGCTATCAGCTTTGGTGTGTCCTATATTTAGCCATTGATTCGATAGAAACCAAAAGACACATCTTTTTATTTAAGGTAGACATATAATCTTTTTATTATTAATATTTAATATTATTAATGGCCGACATATAATATTTTTTATATTGTTAGGAACGAACATTACATCTCCTAAAACCATGGGTTGTTTAGGAGGCCTTGCACATGGTCTTAAAACCATCTGCAAGGCCCTCCTAAACCATGTACAATAAAACCATGGGTTGTTTAGGAGGCCTTGCACATGGTTTTAAAACCATTTGCAAGGCCCTCCTAAACCATGTACAATANGCCATGCACATGGTTTTAACTCTTTTTTGCGGATAATTCAATTTTTTATTTATTTATTTTTTTTAGATATGAACATTACAACATCTCCCTCATATTATGTTGTTTTCTTCACCGACATTTTTTTGGTGGATAATTAAATTTTTTATTGTTTATTGTTTTTTAAGGTGGGAACATTACAAAATCTCCCCCATATTAGGTTCTTTTTGTGGCAAACATTTATTTTGAAGGATAATTAAAAATTTTATTTTTTTATTATTTTGTTAGTAACAAACGTTACAACATCTCTCCCTCATACAACATAATATCAACAAACGTTACAAGATCTCCCTCATACTGGGTTGTAGAGCGCCTCTCGATGCAAAGATATCCATAGGGAGGCTAGTATATCTAAGTGGGTAAGTTCTATGGCTTTGGGATTGACTGGAAGAATAGCTGAAGAATGGAACAGGTATACTCTTGCTCTAAATCAAGGGAATGTTTTCCTTTCTGAAAAATCGGATAGACTAGTTTGGGTGTATAATTCCATAGGAGGACATGTGATTGCAAAAATTGCATATCGTGCTACTGTCTCAAAGCTTTCCAATTTTGAGGACGAATGGTGGATAAAATGGATTTGGAAAGGAGCCATGCTGTTGAAGTTTAAGCTATTTCTTGGCTTTGTTTAAAAAATAAGATCTTGACTTGGGAGGTGTTGCATAGCAGAGGTTTTGTGGGCCCAAGAAAATGCCCCATATGTTTTTTAAGCCTAGATATGGTTTCACATATGATTGGTGATTGTTCTTATTTTCTCGATATATGGTTGTTACTTATTAACCATTTCAAGCTGCAGCAAATCTGGAATGGTATTTTTGTGCTTGACAATCTTCAAGTTTGGCATAGAAGAAAAGACCATTTCAGTCACCTTCCTTTTTTTGTGATGTGGGAAAAATGGAAGGCTAGGAATACCTCCTTATTTTCAAATGTTTTACAAAAAACTGAATTTATATATTTGAAGATCTTAGCTTCTTTTCATGAATGGAGTAAAGAAACAATAGTAAGAAAACAAAAATATTACCCATTCCCTTCCCTTTTGCAGGAGCACCGAGTGGTTTCTTTGATGGCGCAGCTTCGGATGGGGTGTGTGGAGTTGGTTTTGTTATCTTAATTGAAAAAAACAGGTTCATCATGTTGAATTTTAGCATTATCATAAATACTTTAAAAATTTGCAGATTAACTTAAACTAATAACAAGTGCAGTAAAATAACATTCATCACATCAACACAATGGACACAAGTGTTTTTCACTCGGGAAACCTTCAAAGGGAAAAAAACTCAAAAAGATTAGTAGCTCATCTCGTAAATGAGATGACTTAGGAAATTCTTCAAAAAGTTCCTCAAACGCCAATCTAGGTTTAACCACAGTTTACGGTAAAATTTTCTCAGCAAAAATCAGAACAAGGGTTTCAAACCCTAGGTACTCAAATTTCCAGATCTGCCCAGAAATAACCAACACTGTCAAAAACAGTCTGCCCAAATAATTATCAGATCTTCCCAGAAACCAAAAATTGGATTCCCAAAAATCATTTTTACATGCTCGAATTTTTTTTTGTCAGCTGCCCAGATCTCTGTCAATGCCTACCCATTCGATTTCTGCCCTACCCGGAATGCTCTGTGACTACCCGAATGAGAGACATTCAGCCCATGACTATTTGGGTTGCTTGTGACTACCCTTCTACTACTGCTGAAGTGGTGGGTAGATCCACGTTAGCTGGGCCTAGGATTTAAATCCTTCCCAAAAGCCCTCTAGATCTGCTATCTAGCACCCCAAGGTCTGTAGCAGACAACCCAGATTTGCTGTGAGCAGCTCGTGGCTGCTGCTAACTGCCCGATGCTTTATGGCAGCTCCCAGGCCCATAGTGGGTGCCCAGTTGTGCTCTCGAGCCCACTGTGGGTGCCCAGATGTGTTCTCGGGCCTAGTTGTAAAGCTAGCAGGCATGCCCAAGAAGAAACCTAGCAACCTGTGAAGAGAACCAGTTTCCCGAAAAGAAAGGGATGGTTGTCGTGGAGAGAGAGGCTAAGAGGACTTTCAGCCTGCCCGTGAGAAAATATGCAGCGGTCCAAGATCTGAGATGTATGTGCCTACTGAAGATTAGGGTTTATCAAACCCTAAGACAGAAAAATAAAGAAACCCTAACTTAGGGTTTTGTTGAGAAATATTCGGTAGTAGCAGTACCTGTGTGAGCAAGTGAATATGTAATAATGAATTGACTTGATCTTCTTTTATAGCCTTTAGTCACCTGTAAGTGGACCAAAATTAGGAAAAGCAAAATAATAATATTTTATTCTTTCCTGATTTCACTTTTACCTTTTTACCAAAAAGGTTCTTTATGTATTTTTTACTTACTTTTACCAAAAGTCCTTATTTATTTTTTACTTTCACTTGTGGTCCATTTTTCTGCGGTCCAAAAGTTCTTATGTATTTTTTACTTTTGATTTTAGTCTTTTCCTAAGTGCCCTTGAGTTCATTACCTGTGGTCTTTTTTATTTCAAAAGTACATCATCATAAGCTAAGAGAGTTACTAATGCTTTTATCTCACACTCTATGTGACACCTAGATCAGGTACTAGGGTAACTTAACCAAGGGTAGCTAAGCTTTGGAGAAGTACACAAATCCCATATATCAAGGGTCAAAGTGTCACACATGCCTAGACCCATTCTAGGGCTTATAGTGTCTTCCTGGTAACAGACCAGGTGCCTCAAGCATGGGCTGCATAATTTGACCCTATGTCAAATACTTGGTAACAAACCAAGCACCTCCATTCTCCAAGAGAATGGCTACTCAGAACTAAGCTAAGTCTACCAGTAGTAGATTGGTCCACATCGTGGTCCTGGACCAGATGTCTACCATTCAACAGAATGGTCACTCAACACTGGGTTGAGTCTACCCAAGGCAGAGTTGGGTCCATATCATGGTCAAGGACCATATATCTACCATTCAACAGAATGGTCACTCAACACTAGGTTGAGTCTACACCGTGGTCCCGGACCAAGTGTCCCCATTGTCCGAAGAGAATGGCTCTCGATGCTGCTCAAAAAAATTAGCACTCCCTCTCGGTGAGAAGCAGTCTCTGTCATACCAATCTTATCACGAAAGTACACAAACTTTGATGCTGCTAGAGGCTTGGTCAAGATATATGCAATCTATTCATCTGTACGAATGTACTGCAACTTCAAAGCACCTCTCTGCACTAGGTCTTTGATAAAATGATACCTCATTTCAATGTGTTTTGATCTATCATGAAACACTGGGTTCTCCGAAAGCTTTATGCAACTCTGATTATCACAATGGATGATCATTGAGTCAAGCTTTCCCTCGAACAGATCAGATAACAATTTTTTGAGCCAAACTGCTTCCTTGCAGGCATCACTTGCAGTAATATACTCTACCTCAATTGTACTCTTATCTATGGAACCCTCCTTCCTGTTGGACCAAGAGATCATTGTTGATCCCATACTTGAGTAATAACCAGAGGTAATTTTCCAGTCAACTGCACTGCCAACCCAATCTGAATCTGAATATCTAGATAACAATAATCCACTGCCGGAAGTATACATGAGCCCATAAGTGATAGTACCTCGCACATATCTGAGTACATGTTTGGCGGCTACCAAGTGTATGTGCTTCGGACCGGACATGAACTAACTCGGTGCACTCATTGTGTAACAGATGTCTGGTCTCGTATGCACGAGATACATTAGGGAACCAATGAGCTATCTATATAGAGTATGAGTCCACACTATGAACTAGAGGATGAGTCCCGCAAATTTGTCAAGTTGGTAGTCATTGGTATGCTCATGGACTTGCAGTCCTGCATCCCAAATCTCTGCAAGATATCCACTGCATACTCTCCTTGTGTCAGGAAGATCTCACCTGAATTTTTCCAAACTTCTAAGCCAAGGAAGTAATGCATCAATCCGAGATATTTCATCTCAAATTCAGAGGTAAGCTCCCTCTTACACTGGTCTATCAACTATTCATCACCTGTAAGAAACAATTCATATACATATAGAACAAGTATCAAGACATGATTATGAACTTTAAAGTACAAGTTAGAATCAGCTGTACTTTTGGAAAACCCAAGCTATGGAGAAATCCATCCATCTTGGCATACCAAACTCTTGGAGCCTGTTTCAGTCCATACAAGGCTTTCTTAGTTTACATACATGGGTCATCTTCCCATGAGTCACAAATCCTTCAAGTTGTTCTATATAAACTTCTTCCTCAATCTAACCATTAAGAAAGGATGTATTTACATCCATCTGATGTAACTTCCATCCAAATATTGCAGCAAGTGAAATGATGGTTATGATGGTAATATACCTGGAAACATGAGCAAATGTCTCGTCATAGTCAATGCATTCTTTCTTAGTGAAGCCACAAGCTACGAATCTAGCTTTATACTTCTCCACACTGCCTTCAGCAGCATGCTTGATTTTATAAATCAATCTAGAAGTCACAACTAACTTCCCTGTTGGTCTAGGAGCAACTTCCCAGCCAACATTCTTCACGATTGACTTGTACTATTCAATCATGGCATCAACCCATACATGTTTACTTGTTGCTTCTTCGTATGATGAAGGTTTTGAACTAATAAGCTGACCCATAAGACCGGAGTACTTATGTGGTCTTATTCTTTCTCTGAAAGTCTCGGGAGGAGATTCATGCTTCTCGCCTTCTTGCACTGTCTCTCAGTACCAAGCAAGTCTCATTTTGGAAGGAGGAACTTCAAATAGTTGACTTTCAGTGTTCTTAGGAACATCTGGAATTTGATCATCAAATTTCTCTTCCTCCCTCTGAATTTTTGAATCTAGAAACTCAAGTGGAGCAGGTGCATCTTCCAATGAAAGCTCTATTGTTTTACGAAACACAGCTTCCTCATGGAAGATCACATCTCTGATGAACTCAATGTGCCTTTGTCCAGGTATATATACTCGATAAGCTTTCGAGCAATCACTGTACCCAACAAATATACCTTTCTTACTAGAGGGATCTAGCTCGGCCCTCTTCTCTTTTGGCACATGAACATACACAGGAGTACCAAATATGCTCATGTGATCAACTGTAGGTTTCTTCTTGGTGAAGACTTCTTCTGGAGTCTTCTCACCCAAGATAGCATGTGGGATTTTGTTCTGGATGTACATAGTAGTTCTGGTAGCTTCGGCCCACAAAGACAAAGAAAGATCCAGATCAATGATCATGGCTTTAGCGGCCTCACAGATCTTTCTATTCTTCCTTTCTACAACCCCATTCTACTAAGGGTTGTAAGGCACTGTCATCTCTTTCTTGATTCCTGCTTCTCGACAAAAATCATCAAACTCATTAGATTCATACTCACCTATGTTATCTGATCTCAAGATACGGATGTGTCTACCAGACTGATTTTCAATCAGTGTTTTGAACTCTTTGAACATGTCAAAGGTTTCACTCTTGGCCTTGAGGAAGTAAATCCAAGACTTCCAAGAGTAGTCATCAATAAACAAGACAATATAAACATCCACTCAAGGAGGGTGAAGACATAGGCCCACAAATGTCAGAATGAATCAAATCCAAAATGCCTTTAGATCTACTCTTGCTTCTGGGAAAGGATTTCTTAGTGTTCTTACCTAAAGCACATCCTTTGCAGATTCCTTCATGTTTTGGAGAAACTTCTGGCATGCCTGTAACCATCTTCTGCAATCTTGGGAGAGTTGTGTAATGAAGGTGTCCAAACCTTCTATGCCAAAGTTCACCTGGATCAACATGAGTGGAATCTTTGGAAGCCTTGTAGAGGCCTCCCTCTTGAATCCCAATCTGTACTGCTGAGTTTAGATCTGTTTTGTTTCCCTATAAAAATATCTTCTTGTCCATGAAGAGGACTCTGTAACCCTTGACTTCTAAACCAGCAACAGATAAAATATTCTTCTTTAAACCAGGAACATAAAGAATATCATCAATATGAAGAACCGTACATGAATCAAGTTGAAGTGAAATTGAGCCAACTCCTTCAATCTTGTAAGTGGAGTCATCTTCAAGTTCTACCTAAGTGGTGAACTTCTTCTTTCTGTAACTGTTGAGAGCTCTATGGTTACATGTCATGTGCCTAGAGGCACCACAGTCCACCAACCAAGAAGTGGAACAATCTGAGAAAGAACCAGTTAGAGCAGAAATCAAGTAGTACTCTCTTTTAGGTGCATCAATTTTATTAGCTTTAGTTTTCTTCTTCTTTGGTTCTTCATCTTCTTCTTCCTCTGCTTTTGCATTAGGTGCTTGAAACCTTCTCTTGGGTTTCTTCTTGTTCTGCCTACAGTCTCTAGCAAAATGTCCAAACTTGTGACAATTATAACATTCCACTTTTGACATGTCAAAAAACTTACCCTGAGGTTTCTTTCCCTTCTTTTGCCGAGGGAAAGGCTTCTTGAACTTCTTTGTCTTTGCTGCAAGTGCAAGGTTGTCCTCCTTGACTACCTTGCTAGAGGTCCTTCCTTCTTCTATACAATCATGCCAAAGCCTTTCAAAGGTTGGTTGGTTCTCTCATCCACTGACGGATGCCATGAAGGTTTCCCAAGAGCTTGGCAGACCATCAACCACTGTTTACGAAAGGTCATCATCATCAGCAGTAGTACCGGTAGCAATGAGTTGAACTCTTACCTGAGCAATCTTTGTGAAGAAGGAACCCACGCTTTCATCTTTGTTCAACTTCAAAGTTTGTAGCCTCTTGTTCAAAACCCTATTCTAATTGGGAGCCTTCTTTTCATAAAAGTTGACTAAAGTATCAAAGCATTCTTTAGCAGTCTTCAAAGATGTGATGTTGGGCATCACTGACTCTTTGGTAGAATCATAGATGATTCTTCTAGCCTTACCTTGCTTCCTTTTGTAAGCAAGCCTACCAGCGTTTGTTGTTGGCTCTTCAATGACATTAAAAACAATGTCATCCAAATCATTTTCATCTAGAATGGTTGTTAATTCGGCCTTCCAGGAGTTGAAGTTGGCTTAACCATGGAACTTCTCTTCCAGTTTGAAACCATTGGTGGCCATCTCTGTCACTTAACCAAATGCTAGATCTACAAATCTTATTCCAAGATCTAGGAAAAGAACAGCAATGTCCATTTACTGTGTTTTCACATGCTAAGCTTTGATACCATGTTGAATTTTAGCATTTACATAAATACTTAAAAAAATTGCAAATTAACTTAAACAAATAACAAGTGCAATAAAATAGCATTCATCACATCAGCACAATGGACACAAGTGTTTTTCACTAGGGAAACCTTCAAAGGACAAAAACCCCAAAAAGCATTAGTAGCTCAGCTCGTAAATGAGATGACTTAGGAAATTCTTCAAAAAGTTCCTCAAACCCCAATCTGGTTTTAACAACAGTTTACAGTAAAAATTTCTCGGCAAAAATCAGAACAAGGGTTTCAAACCCTAGGTACTCAAATTTCCAGATCTGCCCAGAAATAACCAAGACTGTCAAAAACAGTCTACCCAAATAATTATCAAATTTGAACAGAAAATTAAGGCCTTCCCAAAAACCAAAAATTGGCTGCCCAGAAATATTTTACCTGCCCAATTGTTTTTTTGTCAGCTACCCAGATCTTTGTCAGTGCCTGCCCGTTTGATTTTTGCCCTTCCCGGAATGCTTTGACTGCCCGAATGAGAGACATTCAGCCCGTGACTGTTTGTGCTTCCCGTGACTGCCCTTCTGTTGCTGCTGAAGTGGTGTGTAGACACATTTGCTGGGCCTAGGCTTTAAAGCCTGCCCGGAGGCCCTCCAGGTCTGCTATCTATCAGCCCGAGGTCTGTAGCAGACAACTCGGCTCTGCTGTGAGCAGCCCGTCGTTGCTGCTAACTACCCAGAGTTCTGTGGCAGCTCCCGAGCCCACGATGGGTGCCCAATTGTGCTCTCGGGCCTACTGTGGGTGCCCAGATGTGTTCTCGAGCCTAGCTGTAAAGCTAGCAAGCTTGCCCAAGAAGAAACCTAGCAACCCGTGAAGAGAACCAACGGCCCGAAAGAAAGGGATGGTTGCAATGGAGGAGAGAAAGGTTGAGAGGTGTGTCAGCCTACCTGTGAGAAAATATGCAGTTGCCCAATATCTAAGATGAATGTGCCTGCTGAAGATGAGGGTTTATCAAACCCTAAGACAAAAAATAAAGAAGCCCTAGCTGAGGGTTTTGTTGAGAAATCTTTAGTAGCAGCAGTACCTTTGTGAGCAAGTGAATATGTAATAATGAATTGACTTGATCTTCTTTTATAGTCTTTAGTCACTTGTAAGTGGACCAAAATTAGGAAAGACAAAATAATAATATTTTATTCTTTCCTAATTTCACTTTTACCTTTTTACCAAAAAGGTCATTTATGTATTTTTAGCTTTTACCAAAAGCCCTTTATATATTTTTGACTTTTACTAAAAGTCCTTTATTATTTTTTACTTTCACTTGTGGTCCCTTTTCATGTGATCCAAAAGTCCTTATGTATTTTTTACTTTTGATTTTAGTCTTTTTCCAAGTGCCCCTAAGGTCATTACATGTGGTCTTTTTATTACAAAAGTACATCATCATAAACCAAGAGAGTTACTAATGCTTTTATCTCACACATCAGGTACTAGGGTAATTTAACCAAGGGTAGCTAAGCCTTGGAGAAGTACACAAGGCCCATAGCTTAAGGGTCAGAGTGTCAAACATGACTAGACCCGGACTAGGGCTTATAGTGCCTTCTTGGTAACAGACCACATGCCTCAGCCATAAGCTGCATAATTTGACCATAAGTCAAATAATTGGTAACAAGCCGAGCGCCTCCATTCTCCAAGAGAATGGTCACTCAGAACTAAGCTGAGTCTACCAATACTAGACCGGTCCACATCGTGGTTCCGGACCAAATGTCTACCGTTCAACAGAATGGTCACTCAACACTGGGTTGAGTCTACCCAGGGCTGAGCTAGGTCCATGTCATGGTCAAGAACCAGATATCTACCATTCAACAAAATGGTCACTCAACACTAGGTTGAGTCTACACCGTGGTCCCAAACCAGGTGTCCCCATTTTCCGAAGAGAATGGCTCTCGATGTTGCTCAAAAAAATCAACACATCGAAGGCTGACTTAAAGCAAGTATGGGTACGTACAAAAGCAGAAGTAATTGGAATCTGGAGTCTCCTTTTTTGCACCAATTCTTGGGGTATTAAACAGTTGCAAGTCTTAGGAGATTCACAAGTTGTTATAAATTGGGCTAAGGATAAGACACATGTGATGTCTTTGGAACTCAACCATTGGCTTGAAAACACCAAACTGCTGATAAAAGAGTTTATGTGGTTGTCTTTTAATCATATCTACAGAGATCTAAATAAGTTGGCACATGGGCTCTCAAAGCTGGAGCTGGGAGCTATGGATGGAAGAATTCAATACTTTCTTCATGCAGTTGGCTTTGTTATAAGATCAGGTCAAATAAGATTTTTCTAAGTTAAGATATCTGAAGTCTAGAGTTTTCTGGTGATAAGAGAAAGACTTTTATTTCATGTTTCAACGATGCATCAGTAGTATTGGATGGCACTTTTGCAAAGACAATTTGTATAACATAGATAGGGATAGGCTGTCAGCTAATACAAGCTTATGTAGTCCTTTGTAAATTTTTGACTAAGCAGACAAACTTTTTAGAGCTCTCGTTGATATGTATATTTTGACACAACTTTTATCAATACAAAGTTGTCTTTTATTTCTGAAAAAAAAAATTAAACATACAACACTTTCCTACTATTATAAAATAGCAACATTTACAAATATCATTAATATGTTTCATACCCTCGTAGAACTTTGTATTCTACATTTTTGTATTCAACCTTGGGTACCATAACTTTCTTAAATTTTCCAAATATATTATAACATTTACATATGCAATGAATTGGTTTCACACCTCCTTACAACCTTTGTTCTACATCGTATTCAACCTCATCTATAATATCTTTCCCAAATTCTCAAGATATATATAATGCCAATCTTGAAGATATCACAAGTATTTTGATGGGTAGAATTCTCAAACCTTGCATTGCACAGTTTCTTTCGATTTTTTCATTCAACTAATTCACTTCTTAAATTTATGCATGTTTTATGTAGATTTGCTTCCATCCACAACTTATTGTTTTTTTCAATCAACCAACTCACTTCTTAATTCCATGCATGTTTATATTGATTCTGTTTTAACTTGTATATATGCTTCATCACCCTCTCTATAGCCTTCTGAAATGATCCGTAGTTTCTTTAATCTTGTCCACTAAAATTATACGCCAAAAAAAGTTGAACTAATAGTAACTGTTACGCTTGCCTCTATTTTCCTACAAATTTGAACTGTTTGATCAATTGACAGTTTGTCTCGTAAAGTAATTGAGAATTAAATTTATACATTACAACACACTATTCATACATTTTTAACAGAACCTTTTATCCTCCTTACCATCACCAATAAATTCAATAGATAACTGATCTAATAGAAAACACTCGGTTTGATCCATGTCCATCAAAATTCTAAACACATTGGGAATGAAAGACATAAACCGCTAAAGAAGCAGTCCTCAAAGAATTATAGAAATGAAATGGATAGAGTTAAATAGGAAACTAATAATGAAATGTGAAAAAAGAACCTTCTCTGCCTTTATCCTTACCCAAGTTTCTCTTTGCACAATAGGCAGACATGGTCCCAAAATGGTAAGGTCATTTGGCGCATCCTTGAGCCTTATGAATTCCAGATATTTTACAATGGAAATTGCTCTATTCCAGCAATCCATGAAAATAATCCTTGCTCTTCAATGGAGTTTGTGGATAGCCTTTACAGGAAGAATGAGCCCACTCTCTTCAATAGAGTTTGTGGATAACCTTTTTAGGAAGAATGAGCCCAAAAGAATCCCCTCAGTATCGCTACAATTTTCAATTAATGACACAAAAAAATTATTGATTCAAAGTTGTCTAGACATTAGTCCCTACTTTCCCATCTGCAATCCTGCCTACCAATTCTTTTACAAATGAATTGAAACAGTCCATACAGCACTCGGGCATCAGTTCTGAATATTGATGAACTTGATCAGTGTGGGAACAAGATACTGCTTCAAAAGGTCGCACTCTAGACCTTGAATGCTCTATTCCACATGCTGCTAGGATTGTGTGTGTGCAACACCTTGCTATCTCCTTAAATATGTCCTTTTCTGCAGCCAAAAGAGATTATTTGAGCATTGAATTGAACGCAAACAGTAAATCAGAAGGGAAAATATTAGCTATATGAAAACTCAGAATCAGTACAGAAACATCAATAGGAAAATGAAGTCTGGCAATTAAAGGCATATCACCAACTTCTAGAAAAAACTCCAAAAATAATCTAGTTCTGAGATAGTCAATTTGAAACCATCACTAAAGAGATTTATTTATTCTTATGACATTTACAAGCCTCCTCCCTTCAATTTATTTCTGTTCTTTTCAGAAACAAATTAGCTCTATAAAGTCAAGAAAATACAAGAATTTAAGCTTCCAAGCAGATTAGCAGCATTCATTGCAAAATATTTCAAAAGCATATTTTGGGAGAAGCAAAAAACAGGAATTATTGCCAAGATGATCGTGGAAGTGAATGTCATTTCTAGGGGGTAATTACAAGTATTTGGTACTTATCAGACATCTGGGAGAGGGGAATCATAGTAGAAAATAGACTACTTACAGACTATTTAAAGGAAAAGTAATTTCATATTTAATATATTAATATAAATTTTAGTATATTCATAATTTGAAAGCACACTTGCTGTTTTAGGGATGTAGTAATTAGCGTAAACCTATATCCCATCATAGGCATAACAGTAAAATGCACATCCAGATTCATATTAGAATCACTCACATTTCTCACCTTCGCATCAATTACAAATTTCACATTCAAAGAACTTCGCTTTGTGTTACTGCTTTTTTGGCTTATGGCCGGGTACAAGATACCAGTGCCAGTTACAGCTTGAGCCAACATGGCATCTACAGTCAACATGCAAATACCTTGCATGACGAAATAAAATTTTGGGCCAACACAGTTATAAATAAAACTTTGATAGGACATCTGAGAATATCAAGGTAGTGGCATGAATATGTGTGCATGTGTTGCACACTTCTAAAGTTCAATAAGCTGAAAAAACTGACACCTGCATATAGAAATCAATTCAAAAAAATTGTGTTTATTTTATTGCCTCTAAACAACAATCCTTTGATGGCAATAATAACACTAGTCTACTTTGTCACTTTGCTGACTTTAGGTAAGCATTTGGCGCAGTGCCTAGAATTAAACCTTGGAATAGACTAGAAGAGTTAAAGGTTCCATTTGACTTGAGAGTTGTTGCAATAAGGTTGTACGAGAATGTTAATGCTAAGTTCAAGAACAATGAAGGTTTCTCAGAAGAGATTAATTGTAATACAGGAGTTAAGCAAGGATGTCTCCTATCCCAATCCCTTTTTGGCATTTACATTCACAAGTTTGAGGCATCTTTGGAAAAGGCAGGTTCTGCTGGCACTTCTTTAGTTGGAATAGCCATCATCTTTCTTTACGCTGATGATATTGTTCTTATGGTAAGGTTTCACTCTAATCTCAACAAGCAACTAAGAATTCTCAAGAACTTCTATTCCACCACAAGCATGACATTGAACACTGACAAAACAAAGGTTATGATTATCAAATCCAAAAATACCAATTATGTTAATTATGTGTATGACAATAACAACATAGAGGATGTTCTTCGTACAAATACCTCAAAGTTGACCTTCATCATAAACTTAATTGAAACTAAATCATTGAGAAAAATTATTAATGGAGTTGTAAAGCCTATTTTGGTCTTGAAAACAACCGTAAATCAGCCAATTTCCGGCTGTGGGGAAAAATAAGCTCATCTTTGAGACTCTTGTCATCCCTGCTACCTTATATAGAAGTGAAGTTTGAGGTTGTACCATCTCTAGAGAATCATGCAGAAAGATTGAGCAAATCCGAAAGTAATTATAATTTATAATCTTAAAATTAAAAGCAACACACCTATTCTAACCTCCTTGTAGAATTAGATCTTCCCCCATTAAGAGTATGGCTATGCCTAGGTACCCAATGTACAAGCACAAGACAACTAACATGAAAGAAAAGAGGCTGCTCACTATTGGTTCAAACTTTATGTTGGACAAGTTTCCGGAACACGGGGACGTAGGAAACGTGGGTACGAGTATCGGATACGTCTAGAAGTTTCCCCCAAATTTGCAGAAAATGGCAGGTTGGGAACATCAATAATATATATTAAAAAAAATCGGATGACTTAACTTATCCTTTGTTTTACGGTTGTAACTAGAACCTCTTAACAGATGGAAATGGAAATGAAATCAAGATTACCGTCCACATCATTGATTATATAAGGTAGACTATTTCTAATGTGGGGACTTTTAGAAGTTATAGTCCCTATATTTGTGGCTATATGTATAGAGTAAGTTTTTAGTTTTGTGTCAACTATGATTAAAATGTATTAAAATATTATATGTTAACAAAACATTCTATGCGAGGGTATTTGCAAAGGTATATAAATATTCAAATTTAAAATTATTATAAAATAAAAATCAAGATATTTTTTATTTAAATGTAATATATGAATTTAGTTTTAAAGTAAGATTTAAAACCATTTCCAAAACATTTAAAGTTTACTTTTTATTCATAAAGTAAACAGTAAAATAAATAAATTTATTTTCTTTTATTTAATATATATAAAAAGTCAAAGATTTACATTTATTATTGATTAGCAATAACTGCAATTCAGCATAGGGACGAGTGAATACTCTAGCACGAGCAACTCGACAAGGTAGCATGAAAAAGACTTTTATTGCAACTTAGTTTTCTAGAGAAATGTTTTTGAGAAAAACCATGTTTATGTACTTTCGCAAGGAAATAGGAATGTTGTTAATAACCAACATGGCGAACATGAATGCGTGGAAGTTCCCAGTGAAAGAAACACGCAAAAAGAAGTCCCCAAGTTCCGGGTTTTGGAGGGTAAAAGTTCCCAACCATCTGGAACGGTTCCCATTCGATTGGGAAAGTTCCCTAGAACATCGGAACTTCGGGAACGAGTTTCCTAAAAGCTGGGAACGGTTCTCATGCTACATAGGTCAAAGTCACCTACGACCCAAGAGGGATTGGCATAATGATGCCAAGTCTTGCCTAAAGGAGTAAGCTAAACAGTAGACGAAATTCACCTTTCCGGCGATTTTTGTCGGAATCTGGCGACACAATTTTTGCTGAAATCACGATTTCCATTGTTCAAATTGCAATTTTGATTGCAAAAATGGATTCAGAAACCTCGATTACCCATGGGGCACCCCGTTTATGCAATTTCAACAATTTCCACCCCGTTCTGCCTGGAAAAATCTCTGGCTAATGGGTGCAAATCGCCAATCTTTTAGCTCAGTCGTTGGCTAATCCATTGGAGAATAGAGGAGGTTACTTTGTAGAATATTGATATCATTAGAAATATTATTACATCTAAAATTAAGGAGAAATTGTAGTGCGATAAAGAATTATAGGGTAAGATAAAGTTAAGATACTATAAAGAGGTCGTTAATTCTAAATTAGAACATCAAAAGTATCTTCCTATTTTAACTAGTGTAAAGAAGCAAATCAATATTGTTAAAATAAGAACAAACCCTTATGAGCTCAATAGTGAAACAGGGCGTTGGAAAATACTGAAAATGTTCAAAGATGAAAGAATCTATCGGCTTTGGGATACTAAGGTGGAGGATGAAAAGTATTCTTTTAGAATTTCTTGTGTACACACATTAGATCTCAATTCCAAAATATTTATAACAATACCAACATTCCTAAGCTTTAAACTTATCAAAACTATGGAGATTTAGGAAAGCTTCTCTCAAAAAATTTCAAAAAATAGAAATAAAATGTTTATCAATCCAAGTAATTTCTTACCATCTTTTCTTAAGGTCTGATAGAGCACACAGTTAGTATCAATGGATGTCAACAATCATCATCATCATCCTGTTAAAGAGAGATGAAGAAGTTATTTGCATGTGTCGACATTTACAAGTTTGCATCCTGGAGCAGATTGCAATGTTCCTCGTGGTCCACTCTATCATAACAGCATCAGAGTTAAAAGGCTCTAAAGCTGGTCCACTCTATCATAACAACATGTTTTCACTCATCACTGGAATTTAATTTTTCTGTTTTCTATATACATTCAATATTGAACAAGAACCAATTTTGGGATTTCAATAGACTCTATTTGTGGATGCACTTCCTTATACATGTGATAATTACATCATTTACTGCATTTTATTATTTGATTGACAAATTATTCAGAATCTCTCTATGAAGACACAGTTATCCACAAAGAAATTATACCCATGGATTATAAATAAATAACTCTCTTCTAACAAGACTCTCAATACAACAATAGAAGAAATTTGAAAGCCTGGAACACTGTTTTTTTACCAGTAGACAATCCCCACGAAAAACAACACCATTTGTCTTCCACAAAGTCTATCTTCTAGGTTGAGCTCTCTCTTTGGTTACCGGTACAGATTTCTCTCTTGCCCATGCAATGGAAGTCGCCCTAAGCATGCCCTAATGCCTCCTAGATGCACACAGAATCTATACCCATGGATCTTTCTACATAAATAATTATCTTCTAATAAGACTCTCAATACAAGAATAGGAAAGATTTAAAAGCCTGGAACTCTGTTTTTTTTAACAGTAGACAAAACCCACAAAAACAACATCATTTGTCTTCAACAAAGTCTATCTTATAGGTTGAGCTCTCTCTTTGGTTACTGGTACAGACTCTGCCTTGCCCATGCACTGGAAGTCACCCTAAGCACGCCCTAGTGCCTCCTGGAAGTATGCTTGTCTTTTCATTTACAAGGCAAAGGCATGCCCTAGCGCCTCCTGGAAGTAAGGTTGTCTTTTCATTTACAAGGCAAAGTCTGCCCATATCTTGGTGTACCAGGACCCAAAACTAACACCTTTGTATTGTAGCCATGCTTTTCACCCAGAAATTAGATTTCAGTGCTGTCTTAAGTTTTAAAAATATGCAACACCCCTTCTTTGAGCAAACATCAATTCAGGGCAGAATGGCATTCAATTCGATCAACAAATAATCTGCTTTCTCAAACCTAAAGATCTCCAGCAAAAATCAAAATTTGAAGTATAGATAGACTGAAAAAACGTATGCCCCAAGAAAGACCTTCAAGGTCATTTTAAATTATGTGGATAACCCTGCATCATTCCATCTTCCTTCAAAAATCTCCCCTCCGATGAGAAGACACCGACATGGTTGAATCAAATTTGCTTGAGCACCCGAAGTGCCTCATTCTGGCCTCACCCTCCTGTTTCCAAGCATCTCCCAAACACAGTATATCCTTCCATTTTACCAATGAACAACTCATACTCACCTGTTGGTGCCCATAACTTTGGAATCCCAAAAAAGCCTCATCCCCTTGTAGTTCTTCCTTGGCAAAGTCTCTCTCATTACACATTGTCTTGATCCACATCCTTTGGAACACTATTGACACCCAGTTGTGCTTGCGCTTCTGGAGGGTTAAGATCCAGCAGGTTTCCATCTAGCTGGTTCCAGAGTCAGTTTCACCAGAGTCAAAGAAAAACTATTATTCTTGGCAGTTTGCGTTTTTTCAGGAACTTAAGATCTGGGAGGTCCACATGATAGAGATGCTTATATATTCATGCCGCTTGTAAAAAGGTGAGTCCAGTGAAATTGTTTTTTGCTTTTTGCTTCTTTAGAAGATAGACTGATGCTACCTCCCTTCATGATCAATCTTTCCTGCTTTTTGCTTTCTGTTATTTCCAAGGAAGACTGTTTTTGGGGCAAGTCTATAATTAGCAGTTTTTATGCAAGGAAGCTATAAATATGTTCTGTTTCCAAGCATTTAGTGGTGGCATGGTTTCCTGGTTCCAGTGGATGAAAGAGTGATGAGTTAAAATCGGTGTTGTGTGGATGGATTGTCTCTTAGAGTGACACATGGAAAAATTGGTTGGGCAGTTCCAAATTGAAAACACTAGGTCTAAGTTGTAATGGCCAAGTTTAGCAAACCAAGAAAATCAGAAATTGAATGCTAAATATGCCAAAAAAAGGGATGGTTCAATTCACTTGGTCAGCAATTCAAAGCGAAGGCTGACATTCATCATCCTATCAAAGCATGTAATGATAAGCATCAAAGGTAAACTGCTAGTGAAGCACTTGGACAAGAAAGGCCTCAAACCGGAATTGAAATTGCTAAAAGCTATGCAAGATGGCTAAGTTCAACCCCTTTGTCCAATTCAACATATGAGATTGGCTTCCCTTGTTGAGATTTGTATCTCAGGATGTCCTTCATGTGAGCATACCTAGCATGAAGGGACATTAACAGGATATGCATCAGTGTAGTGTGTGAGAAACACATTACCAGACTTCATGGATTCAGCGATGGAAGCATGCAGAGGTTTCTGAGACTTTTCTGTAGTACATGCAAAATTTGCATACATGCATTTTTTTAAATTAAAGTTCGCATGACAAGATTTTTGCATGAAAACAAAATTAGGGATTTTGAACCCTAAAGTCACCAGATGGATTAGAAAAGGTTAGCAGAGGGTAAAAATGCAGACATATGTGAGATACAGGTGCATAGCGAGAGGCTATAGAGGTTGAGCGAATCAGTGCATGACAAGGGCACATTTCTGAAATGGAGAGGGCGCATTCCTGGCTGAGTGAGGGTGCACTTCTGACACTGAGGGGGGAGCATCATTCTGGGAGTGCAAGAGATCATCACACTATGTCACTATCTCATTAATGATTGATTGAGCAGAGACCATAGTAACATGACTCGCGAGTCAAACCGAAATAATCGCGAGTTTGACTCGGCTCAGCAGCAGAACGATCCGATTTGGATCGAGCGACTTAAACTCAGGCTGACCGACTTCAAACCATTTGATGGCAAAAAATCGGCAAGTTTTACTCAGCTCCACGAGTTCAGGTTCCTATAAATCGTGGTTTTTGTCCCTTTGTTTAATCAAAAATCGCGATTTTGGCCCCGGGTTTGGACGTTGGGTTTTCACTTTTCCATATGATTGTAATCAATTTTTACGGTGCTTTTTAATAATATTTGGCTTTAATCCAATACATAAAAGTAAATATCAAATAAATAAATTTAATATGTTTTATATAAACCCAACAATTTAAATTAATATTAAATTTATATAAATTCAATAAATATATTAATATTAGTAAAATAAAGTTAATTTAAATGTATTTAAAAATTAATATCTATCAACCATATTTGTTTAATATGGTTATTTTGGACATCTATTGATGTCTTGCAGTATATGGATATGGTTATTGCAATATATGGATATGGTTATTTTGAATATCTATGAAAAAAATGTGCTTTTTAATTCTAAATGTGTATATACTTAATTTTTTGTATTTGCCGATTTTTTCCCGATCCGATTCAAACTCTTTGTTGTTTGCCTTGCTGATTTATTGCCGATTCCGAGTCTGGTAAGTATGGCAGAGACAGAGAGGCGCACTTCTGAGAGAGAGGGCGCACTTTTGAGATAAAGGGTGAACTTCTTGAAGATGGGTGAGCTGAGAGAAGCAGAGAGTCTTCCTTCAGAGACTGAGGAGGGCTTAGTGAGATCTCATCAAAAAGATTCATTGAGAGAGAGAGAGAGAGGGGCGCACTCCAGAGCAAGGGTGCACTTCTGTGAGAGAAGGGCACATTTCTTCATCAGTTTGAGCAAAGAAGAGAGAGGGGCACAAAGGGTGCACTTCTTCAGGGAGAGAGAGTCACTTATTTCAGATATTGGCAGAGGCAATTCATCAGGCAAAGCAGAGTAGAGCAGAGCAGCGGGTGCATTCCTCAAAGCATCAGTTGCAGTTGTTGCAGAGTTTGAGTTTCTACCCACATCTGGCATGCCTTCCTAGGCATCAAGTATTTCTACTTGTATAATTCTGATTGTAAAACATTCTTTATTTTCTCTTTGGCTCGAGATTGAAGAAATCCCTAGTTGTTTGTTTTCCCCATTGTGGTTCCATGGTAAATTATTGTGCTAAACTATTTATGTGATTGGTTTCCAGTTCCGCTGTGCATATTAGACAATTTAATGAGGTTATTTGTTGCTGCTTATAAAATCAGATCCAAAATTTATTTGTGTATGCATCTAGGAACTTTATTGAAAGCAGCAATCAGAGTTAAGTTCAGGGAAGTGTAAAAATTAACATCCATTTGCTAATTTGTGTGATTTCAAGCTACTTGAAAGATGTCTCATAATTCATGCTCTCAAAGAAATGCACTGAAGATGGCCGCTGTTGTAAACAGTAACATGAAGTAGGAAGATAAAACCAGCAGCACAGAGCCTGGAAACAGTGATGAAGTCAGCATTTTTCCCATCTAAGATATGGTATAGACAGCAGTTTCCATAGTCACTAAGAAAAGCTCAGTCAAGCAACAAATGAGAGATCAGGGTTAGAGTAATTCAACTTGAGATGGAAAGCTGATATTTACTATTTAGGCAGTGGAAAGACAGCAGAAACCTTTGGTCTCCTATCTATTTCAGCGCATTGATGGCTGTGTCCTCTTGTGCATGTTGCATGTGAAATGTAAGGGTTTAGGTCAGCACTGAAAGTAGAGATATTTTGGCAGTTTGTGCATCACAAAACATCAAGTAAACAGTAAAAACAAAAAGGTTAATTGAATATTGAAGCAAACAATTGGCAGCAAGATTATGAGGACGTCGATTCAGTATGACTGTAGCAACAGCAGGAAAAGCATTCCTAAAGAAACGGGAAAGCCTTATCCAACAATCAGTTTGACCCAAAGCGACCTGCATGTAAAGCTTTTGGGTTTTTAAGATCTTTTTCTCCCAGCAATAGGGTTGACCTGGTTGAAGGAGAGAGCTGTTGTTTATAACTTTATATACAGATTGGAGAGACAGTTTAGGGGTTGGACATTATTATTCTATTGGCAGTTTGTAGCAGCATAGGACTCTTCTCTTTTCCACCTTCAATACCTCACACCACTACCACCACTGCAGGGAATGAGATCTATGGTAACCTGTCACCTGAGATCTATTGGCTAAATTGTATTGCAGTGTTTGATTAGTTTAGAGTGATCTATCTTCACCCAAAGGCACACATTCACTCCACCCTTTCTGTTAATTTGTTGTCACAACTGTCTTTAGGATCAGATCTCAGCCAATCTATTTTTAATTAAATTCATCCTCACTCTCGACTGTTTACAGACATCTCAAGAGTGGGTCTTTTGTGTGCCGACCATCTTGGACTTTGTGCAGATTTATTAGTTAGATGACGACATACACCTTTTAGGGGCACCTCTAAGACTGGAAAGGCATCAGTCCGAATGGAGAGGAATCTAGTTGTGACAAAGCTAGATTACCTATAATTATTAGGTAGGTCTGCTGGTGCAGATTTGTGTGATAACAATCACCGTGGTACTTGTTATCACATATATAATAGCCGGGCTACCATATTCTATTTTTCAGATTTCAATACACTTTTCAGCCAGTTCCCTTACATATGAAATGCTGTGATGAGTATCTATGATGGATCATTATTTGATGATTGACTATAGTACTCTCCCATGCCATGACTGAGTCTCAGGACACTCAAATTTGAGGGCTAATGTAGTCATTTAGCCATTTGCAGAGAAGTCAGTAGTGCCCAGAGTTGCACTAGTAGTTCTTCATTGGACAGATGTTGGTTCAGATTGATTGTTTACATGTATATGACGCGGCAGATATTATTTTGTGTTATGGTTATCATTGTTTTTATATTCATTCTTGTGACATGTCTTAGCATCTAGTGTCATGATTTGGTGGTCATATAAATATATGGACTTGGATGTACTAATATTATGTATGTATGTCCCTACTTAGACTTGAAAGTTCTTGACCCATACTCATTGGTTTTACCCTCCTTCGGGAGAATAGAGATGATCATTCCCACCATACTTTGGCTTGCTAGTGTTGGTTTCATTGTTCACTATCTCCACCCATCCATTACCTTCCAGTTATGTTTTCAGCGCGAGCTCCTACTTGACTTGTGGCATGGAGGACCTTTCCCCACTAGAGCCTCTGTGTTGGACAAGCTTCCCTATTTATTTGTGTCTCGGCTCTGAATTGCCTAAGTTGTGTTGGCTAAACCTGAAGCAAGTACCGCTACCATCAATACAATGTATTTGGAAATGAAATGAATATCTTATGAAAAAACCCATTCATGAAAAGTAGTGTTTTTGAACATACGTGAATGCAAGGCAAGTGTAATGAAATTGGCTTTGAAGTATATTGAAATGAATATCTTGTGAAAAAACCATTCATGAAAAGTAGTGTTTTTAAACATACATGAATGCATGAAGCCTCAATAATAAAAATCTGTGTAATAAATGCATGGACCAAGGCTATGGAAATTCAAAGTCCCCAAAAAGCAATGGTTCTTAAAAAGTTATATCTAAAGATTGCTGGCATCATTTGTATTTGATTTGGATTGTGAGCATTTGTCAAGGTGAATAAGCACCTTTGAACGTAACTTATCCATTTGTGAGACACTGCCATCCCCTGTGTTGTTGCTTGTCCTGCATATGCTAGAGTGATTATCCCCTTTCTATATCCAAGGTGTCATAGTGTCGAGTTGGTAGTCACCCTTCAGCCTAGCCTTTTGATTTTAGCCTTCACCCTTCACTAGCAAATTGATTACAACTATGAAGTGAGTATGGTCTTGAAAGTCTGGTCTAAGTTATAGTTAATTAATGAAACTCTATATTTGGTTGATAGATCGCCAGCGAAATGATTGCTACTTGTTATAATTGTTATTTGAATGATTTGTAGAGCATGTTTTAACCTTTAAACACTTGCAGCATATGGATGTTAGCCTGGGTTATATTATTGATCATTTACAAATTATTATTTTATCTATATAGGCATATTGGATATTATTCTTGATCATGCAGAGATCTGTAGGGTGTATGAGTATGCACCTTAGATGGATTTGAACTCCCTGAGTCCAATGAGACGGCTTGTTTTCAGTTCTGGGTAGTTACAATGATGATTGGTCTCAGTGTACCATTCTGGTGCAGTTTTTCCATGTTGAATGGCCTGTCAGAGCAGAGAAATGAGGAGGGGGTGGTCCAACCACTTGTTTTTACCATATTACACCCCTTCCAAAGAGCCTGGTGAGCCCAGTTTGACAACGTTGGCATTCTAGGAGGCAGTTTTGGCCATATCACGTTTCCCAAGGCATATTTAAAATAATAAAAATGGCTACTGAAGAATTTGACTTGGGCTACTGAGGCAAGGAAATGGTATGGGATGAGTTTTGATGATGAATGTGATATCTTCCACTCCTTCTCCAACAGTTTCAGCACTTGGATGGACCCACATCCACCTCTCCGACATATTTTATTATTTTCTGGAGCTTTTAGAGGCTCATGATTTCCTCAGAGAGGCACTATTTTGCATGTAAAAATTATATTTATTTTTAATGTGCCATGGGGACACACTGGGGGAGTTAGTTAACACCCCTTGGACCCACCATGAGCTTTATTTATTTTTTATTGAGTGGGATCCCCTCTCCTAGGGTGATTTGGTCCATTGATATATTATATTATTGTATTGATCCATGTACTTTATGCTGAGTTCATCTCAATCATTGATTATAACATTTTGATCTTTTAATCTTAACCACCCATTTGAAAAGTGGTTATGATTTTGGTTCTCTCATTCCTATTTAAAGGAGGGACCTTCTCATTGTAAAGGGGACTTTGGCTCTTGGATCTGGATAATAGAAAACCATTTTTGTGGAAATTCTTGGATCTCTTTTGCATCTGATGTTCTTAGATGGTGATTGGAAAGTCTATTGCTTCCTAACATTTGGGTATTTATGGTGAGATCTATATTTTTGTGGAAACATTATCTTGTTTACAAGAGGGCGACTTCAACTTGGGCGTTTTTGTAGGGGTTCCTCAACTCGCTTGGCTTGGCTTCGCTTGTATCAGGGGGTTTTCATTAGTATCATTGTGATCTATGATTTCATCTTGCTATTTTTCTGTAGCATTTGTTCTTTTCTCGTGACACATCAAATCTGATATGATTGACGTTTGGTGTGCAGGAGAGAGGGCGCATTGGCTTCCTTGGGCAAATCGTTTCACATAGAGGCTTCCTTCAAATCTTCTCAAATTGATTGGGACGGCATAGATCATCATCGTCAAGGCATCTACAAGGTTTTCCAGGTAAGATCTACAGGTTATGGATCAAACCCCTAAATATAAAAAAAAAATCAAAAAATATTATGGATCAAACCGCTTGATCTCTCGACAACCATTTCTGGGTTTTGTAGATCGGCTCAAACCCTAAGTGGGTCTTTGAAAATGTTTTGCTAAAGTGACTCCATTTGGCCCAAATCCCAAGGCATTGTTCTCCAAACCCTAGCGCTACCCTTCATGTTGCCTCCTCTTGTGATTTTATCTTTTCCTTGTGGCTCGGGTGCTTTGATACTGTAATACCTTCTTTCAAGTCTACCCCTTGGTACAAGGTAACCCCAATCCTGTTCTTACCCTCCCTGCAATGGTCACGTTTCCCAAGGCAGTGGATATTGTCATTTTTTGCTAGTACCTTAATCTCGGATCTAGTAATAAGCTTGTAGGTCACTTGTATTTTGAACATGGATCAAATTTCATATCTCATAAACCCCTGATCCAAGCCCTAATTCACCTTGTGACTTCATCCATGGATCTAGGGTTTACTCCACCTTACACCTTACGCACTTCAACTCCATTTGATTTAATCTGG
The DNA here is from genome assembly GCA_001517045.1 of Pseudotsuga menziesii. Taxonomy (NCBI): domain Eukaryota; kingdom Viridiplantae; phylum Streptophyta; class Pinopsida; order Pinales; family Pinaceae; genus Pseudotsuga; species Pseudotsuga menziesii. Next base: position 41,637 of record LPNX010259382.1, read on the forward strand.
TGTTTTGGTTTGATCTCTCTTGTCAGGAGTAGATCTGGGTCTCCCCCATTGTTGTCTTGGGCTAAGACAACATCAAGTGAAGATTGCCTCGATTGGCGTGACAACCATTCATTTGGGAGTCGAGGCTATCTTGGTTCCACCTCTTTAGTTGCTTATCCCTCTACCGTCCATCCTGGATCCACCTCATAGAGCCAACTACAAGTTTGGTGATAACAGTACTTTTACAACTCTACAACATCAAGGCAACTACTTCTACAATTGGTCCTAGTTTTTCCATTACGTTACATGATCCAATCCATTTATTCTTCAAATTATTGAGAAATGGATCATTACTCAAGTATGCCCTCAACAACTCCCCAACCTCAAATATTACTGCCATAGATTCTTTGACACCTAGTTTTTTATGCCTCATTGGTAGTCTTACTAAAGTAACTTCTTTGTGAAAATCAACTAGTTGTTAGCTTTTAACCTTAAACTCGATTGGAATCATCCTTCATTCCAGCACTATCCTAGGTGTAACATAAAAAGGAGTATAGTTAGTAGACTTATTTATTGATTCATGAAAGGTAAACTCCATTATGTTAGTAATTGGTCCCACTTTTTTAAGTCTTGACTTGTCTTGGATTAAGGACTTACGAAATTCTGAGGAATATTCTCCTTATCTCCATTTCACCGTTTGCTTGTAGATGATAAAAATATATTGTACATCAACCTAGAAGCTAGTACCTATTAATTTCGACGAAATCCTTGAAAAGTAACCCTCAGAAGCCCTGTCACATGCAATTATTGAAGGAAACCACTGCAACTTCACAACTTCTCAAAATGATAATTCTGTTGCATAACTTGCATTACCATGCTTGAAGGAATCAATAAAAGAGACATTTTGCAAAACTTGTTCACAGCCACCATGATACAGTCCAAACCTCGGAATCTTGAAAATTCCAAAACATAAAATCCATATTAAGCAATGTTCCCCAAAGTTTTCTGGGACGCAGGAGCATGGGAGTGGGGAAATGCACATTGGGGACATGTTGAGACCACCCCCAAATTTTAGAGAAATTCAAGGAGGACGACAGGACGTCAAGGTCATAAAAATTATAAATCTCAACAATAACAATTCATCCCGTGTAAAAACAGTTTAAGCTACTCCCTGTAAATGCAGATTAATTCTTCAATGATTCAACACGCTTCAACATTGTGTGAATCCATGGCATAGATGTTGTAATGGGGAAATGTGACCTAAGGACACTATTTCTTCATGATTCCAGACGGCATCACATTATTTGAAGCTTTCAAGTCCTTTCGAGTCCAACATACAATTATGCAAGAGTGAACTATTGATCCCATATTGGGATCCTATTCATCAACAGCACCATGCGCCCCCCCTTCTCTAGGCTCTTAGCCCTTGCCTCTACTTTGAATCTCGAAGTTGATCGTTGAAGGGCATTACTCAACACCCTACAATTTTGATGAAACTTCCTAAACCAAGCATTAAAATAAGGGAGAATTAGAAAAATATACACATGCTTAATAAGTGATTTTGATTGACTAAAGGGTATATTTTGATTAAGGTCATGATAGAGGAGTTCAACAACGAGCACCACCAACATCACAGTGCATAGAGAGGTTGATGTGCTTGATTAAATGCCAATCCCTTAACATCATACATTTCAGAATCTAGAGGAAACGTTGCAATCCTGAAATCCTGAAAACTGTAAAGTCTGTTGAATTCTGAATGGGATCTAAAATTATGCATTTTGCATATGAACTCTTGTGAGGTTGGAACCACTCTCAAACATCCTAAAAGCAATTAATGGTAATGTTAAAAATTTAAGTAAAAGGACAAAAAATCAAAGATAAGGAAAATACTATTTTTACTTTAAGAATTTAATATTACCATTACTACTTAACACTTCTAGCAAGCAACACACTACATATTCCCTGATTCATTCTTTTTTACAGGTCTATCTGGTCTCTAGGCGCCCCCCATTTTCGAGAAGGAACGCCTCGGTGCCCCCCACTTCACCGGTGCATGCTTCAAAACAGAGGGACAAGCTCCCTCCTGCGTTTGCTCAAGTTTGGCCAAATGGGGGACGAGGAGAAACTTTTCAATAGGATACCCCAAGTCCCTGAGGCACAGGGAGTGAGGGGGGCGTGCCCCCGACCCTAGGGAACCTATCCCCATGTAACACTGTAATTAAGTGCTCCCCTAGCATTTTAAAATCTAATCAAGAGCATGTAACCCCTTAGTAATTCCTCCTTTGGTTGCTGGACATACCCGCACCTTCATACAAATCTTGTCCCCTACTTTTGTATCCTACATGTCATTGACACATCACATCCAAAGTGTTATCCAACACCCCTTGAATGCACCTCTACAACATTTTATAAGCAGTCCTCTCTATGAATGATGGATTCCTCCAAGTTTCATTCGCTTCCTTGAAGTCTACTAGATAAGATAATTTTATCAATACCCACAAGGGGGAAAAGTAGGTTAAAGGGACTAGAGAGTACAACAAGCCGCAATAGTGATGTGGGAATGCCAAGGCTACTCCTAAGTGACAAAAGAAATACATATCAGTTTAACAGGAATTGTGGTTTAAACAGTTGACTCGCGATTCTGGATCAGATCCGCCATCAGACAATCCAACCTGAATGGTCCCAAGTTTAAATCAGGTTGACGTAGTTTGACTCATGAGTTTGAATCAGATTGCAAGTTTGACTTGCCACAGGCCTAGTTTGCCAAAATAACTCACTTTTTATGGGTTTTCATAATTTTTCTAGTCTGTTTTCAGCCATACTCTCCTCTGCCAGGTTAGAGACAGTGATTAACAGTGACCAACAGTACCCAACCGGACTAAAGGGATCCAACGATGCTGCTGGACAGCTAGAGCTTCAAAAACCATAGGCTTTTAATCAAGCAGTGACAGTCAGAGCCTGTTTTAGGTTCTTTTCTTCCTTTGGAAGATACCCTTACAGGCAGTTTACAACATTCTTTTATTGCTGTTTGTTATTTAGTAAATTTTTAGGTAATTTTGGAATTTTGTTTCTGTAATTTATGGTGTGTGTTGTTATGTCATTTATTTGCAGGGTTTTAATCTTCATTGAAATTTTCATTTACAGCCATAAAGAACCTTCATTTCAGTATGCAGGTAAGCCTCGTTACCCTATGCCCTGAAGCTAAACAGCATACCACAGAAACATAAACCCTAGGACCTAAATTGCAAAGTTACAAACAGTTAGCAGCAAACAGCGAAAATAACAAGGAAGAAGGTCTTTGCATGAGCTTATTGTGAAAAGATTCTGGGTTCAGTTAAGCTACTTTGTAAATTTTGCAAAGATCATTGTAGTGGTGGCATTTTTAGATTCAAATACCGGCTTGTTAAGATTCTTGGCCATGACATTGGTTCTTGCAAACATAGTAGCATAATTCGAGTATGAATACGGATACGAATACGATTCGATAGAGAAAAAATACGTAACGAAAAAATTTAATACAAATAAAATACGGGAGCAGACTTCTTATATATAATATTTTTAATTAAATATACAACAATATATCTAGTTAAACATATACAATATTTTTAATGAAATATTAAATATCAACCATTAAATTTTAAACTTGAAAAATCATTCTTAACCAAAATTACTCTTAAAAAAATATAATTCCCTTAGTATAAGGGAGAAAACTCTTAGTTATTAAGTAAGTCACCTGGTTCGAATTCCTGTTAGAGTTCGACGACCTTCAAATTCGACAAAAAATCGGCAATGAAATTTTTGATGATAAAATTCGGCATTAAATTCAAGATATTATAAAATTGAATATATATATATATATAATCCAATATGATCATATATCAACATTGAACATTAATAATTAAACATATATATTTAAAAACACTTTAACTTATTCAAATCAAAATTTAAAGCAACACATGTAAAACACAATATAAAATATTATACAAATTTTAAAACACAGTATAAAATATAACACATTTTAAAATGTTCATATTAAAACACAATATTAAAAAGTTATACAAATTCATCATCCAAAAAAAGATAGAACAAGTAAAACACAACATCACCAGCATAGTGTCGATATGATCTTAATTGCATCTCTGGTGACTAAGCGGCTACAGACTAAGCACTGCCGCTCACTGGTGACAACCCATGGGTCACACAACAATGGCCTTCATACCTCATTCACGTCACAAGATCCGTCAATCCTATGTGTAGGAGTTTGCACTGTACAGGCGGCAAATGAAGGTGGCAATGGGGAAAATGCGATAGACAAAGACGGAGGGAGGGCCTCGACTGCACAATAAGGAGAATGCATTTCCGTGCAGATGTATTTTGCTAGGGAGAGAGTAGGGTTAACCCATGGGCAGCCAGATAAATAAACATCAACGAACTTTTGCCAAATTTTATGAAAATCAAAATTGACAAAATCGAAATCGAAATCGACAAAAAAATCAAATTCAAAATCGAAATTGACAAAAAATCGAATTCGCGATTTGAATCAACGATTCTAATCGAACAAATTCGACAGCAGCAAAAAATCGCCGATTTTCGAATTCCAAGGCAAAAATTCACCGATTGCAATGACTTAGGTTATTAATAGTTATAAATTATTTTAAGAAGAAAGTAAATAATATTTACCACTACTTACATTTGGAATTAATTAATTAATGTTTAAATTGTGTTAGGGTTAACTTTGACTCCCAAATGAGCAAGGATGTCGCTGGTTTTGGGCACATGGTTTTGGTAACCAATAAATCTAGTGTTGCTATTATATTTGCATATTTATTTTCTTTGGCATATTTTTCTTCCTATTAAATTGAATTACAAAGTATGAAATTGAAAGGTATTTATTTTATAGTGTTTGGATAATTAAAACTTGGCTTTTTAAAATAAATTTTCAAAATTAACCCATATCCATATTACACATACATCGAATATTCGACGAATTCGAACTTGTTCGAAATTTCCGTACACAAAAGGCCAATACGACCGAATAATGCTACTATGCTTGCAAAGGCGTCTCTGATGATGTTAGACACCAAGACAGCTTGGGCATTGATTGCATAAATGAGCTTAAAATGAAGAAAACAAGAATAAATAAAGAAAAGGAAATTACTACATCTAGACAAACATCTTCCGATTACCCCCTTTTCACCTCTTTCTTTTGAACCCTCAATACCAAGCACAAGTTTTCATATTCCATGGATGCCTCAATGTCAAAGCCAAATGCCATCTCCTCTTCTACCACCTATTCCTACAAAATTGAGAAAATGGAATAAATTTTGTAAATTTTGCAAAGATCATTGTAGTGGTGGCATTTTTAGATTCAAATACCGACTTGCTAGGATTCTTGGCCATGACATTGGTTCTTGCAAAGGTGTCTATGATGATGTTAGATACCAAGGCAGCTTGGGCATTGATTGCATGAATGAGCTTAAAATGAAGAGAACAAGAATAAATAAAGAAAAGGGAATTACTACATCTGGACAAACATCTTCCGATTACCCCCTTTTCACCTCTTTTTGTTGAACCCTCAATACCAAGCACAAGTTTTCATATTCCATGGATGCCTCAATGTCAAAGCCAAATGCCATCTCCTCTTCTAACACCTATTCCTACAAAATTGAGAAGTGGAGGAGGAATTGTAGATACCTTTTTTGCTCCCAGCACACAACCCGATGCCCACCGGGTTTGGAAAAAGAATGTCATAAACAAGCAAGGAATGTTATATTGCAGGAAACACCATCCCCCCCAACATTCCCAGGTCGTTCCCTGCTGGAAACACACAAACGCATGCCGTACAGCATACGAACAAGCACATTTCCCAAAAAGGAACGGAAACAGGTTTCCATACAAATGTTGTCCGAAAGGCCGCAATTCCAAAAATACTTTGCCTAGTTAATTAAAAAATGTCGCCCTATTCGATAATAATTGGTAGTATTAAATGGTAATATTAAATTCTTAAAGTAAAAGGATAGAAAATTATAATGTAAGTCACCAAACACATCCATATTGCCCCGCGTGTCTCGTGTGGTCGTTTAGGACACAAACATGGCCTCAACACATGGCGGACACGTGGTTTTTTGTGTCCGAAAATCAGGACACAAAAAAACACATGTTGAAGTTTTGTCCTCACACAACTCAATTCAATGTTCTTTGTTCATTGTGAATAGGGCATGATTCATTCAAAAATCAACAAATTTATAGACAAATTAAAACATGTGTTGCAAGTTTACAAGCTTTCTTCCACTCGAGGGGATTCAAATCGTAGCTATTACACATTGATCCTATGTCTGACTTTTCATCTTGCATGAAACTACAGGAAGCAACTCTTCTCTAAGAGATGGTATCTATGGTTACTGGCAATCCCAATAGGACACTAATGGAGATAGGATTGAAACTTCCAAAACATGACAAATAAGAAGTTGTTATGAAAAAATGCATCATCAACTTTTACGGAGTTTATCTTACAAAATCTTGACCAAATTTGGCGTTGTCAAAATTTCAAAAATTTTGAATTCACCTAGGAAGGTACATTGGAATGCAATGAAAAACATTGAGGTATATTAAAGGAGCTTTGAATTTTGCATATGCATTTGAAGGAATGAGAATTTCCGATAGGAGAAGATTATGGCAAGAAATCAACATTAGGTTATGTTTTCAATCTTGAAAGCATTGTAATTCCCTGGGATAGATAAAAAGCAAACATTGATTGTAATTCCCATTATTCTTTTGTTTTCCAATGACAATCAAAGTTTGCTTTTATTTTGATGACTTAATGAGAAATATGGTTTTGACATCTTGAGCTATCATCTTTGTGTCTCATTGTAATTTGTGAATGACAAAATGTGTAATGTGTATTGATCCTAATTAGGAATTTCTATTTAATATTTGTAAATGTTATAGTTTCTGAAAAAAATTGGATCTATATGTCTATATATATATATATATATATATATATATATTAAACATGTCCTCTATGTCCTAATTCCAGGGATCGTCGTGTCCGTGTCTGGCTCTCATATTTTCGTGTCCTTCATGTCTTGTGTCCTCGTATCAAGTTTCTTAGTGAATAACATTACCATTAATTGTTTCAGGATGTTTGAGAGCGGTTCCAACTTCATCGGAATTCATATGCAAAAAGTAGAATTTTAGATCTCATTCAAAATTCAGCAAACTTAAGAGTTTCCAGGATTTCAGGATTACAAAGTTTCCATCAGCTTCTATCATGTATGAGGGTATGGAATTAACATCAAACCCCTGTATGTACCTTGATGTCGGTGGTGTTGATCGTTGAACTCCTCTGTTATGACCGTAATATAAATGTACTCTTCACTTAAGCAAAATCACTTATTAAGTATTGGAAGCTTTTTCTACCTTATTTTAACAATTGGATTAAGAAGTTTCATCAAAACTGTAAGGTGTTCAATTGTTTACTAATGTCCTTGGAGAATCAACTTTGAGATTTGAGTTAGAAGCAAGGGCTAGAGCCTAGAGAAGGGAGGCTTAGGCTGTTATTGATGAATAGGATCTCAATATAGGCAATGATTCGCCAACATGTATGAGTTATGATTTATGTTTCACATTCATTTTTTTAAATGTCCTTTCCCCATTTCCCGGTTTCCAAAATTTTGAGGGCTCACATTTCCAATGAGACCCTAAGGGCAAGGACCTTGTTCACCTTGGGGGCTCATGTTTCCTCAAAACCATGAAAATATACACTAAGGGCAAGGAACTTGTTCATCTTGCAATGACCAAATTTCCAACAAATTTCATTTCCTTGCAATCCATGGTTAAGCAAAATGTAAACCTCAAGAGGATGTTTTTGGGACTCGAGTGGATGGCTGCTAAAAATGGCAAAACCCTTGAAGGCCTTGAAATTGTTGCTCTTGTGTTTGATAATGGTTATTCGAAAGACTCTGAAGAGATTATTGTTGTCATGGAGTTTCTTGTCAAACTGCTTAGGTGATTAATTCTAATTTCTTAAACTTTTTATGTTTTAAATTTTTCAATGTTCAACTTGAAAGTAAAAGTTCAAACTTCATTTCATTTTAAAATTTACTTTATATCAAAATAAAATTGTTTAACAATTCAAATTGGCTTTGACATTTCAGAATGATTGATGATGACAAACCCACTATGAGTTACATTTATGAGGCGATGAATTTTGCCAAGGCCATCAAAAGAAGATACAAGGATGAGGAGGCCAAGTATATGCCTCTTTGGAATATTACTAATGAGCATTGGGATAAACAATTGCATTCCCCCTTACATGCTGCTGGTTATTTTTAAACCCTACATATTTTTATGATAAGAGCATATTTAACGAGGATGGGGGAGGTCAATAAAGGACTTATGGCATGCATTGAAAGGTGCATCCCTGATCCAAATACCCACAGCTGCATAATTGCCCGACTGCAAGATTATACGACACCTACAAAAAAATTGCCTATACTAGTGCCATATTTGAAAGGACTAAACATGCCAAAACCCTTGAAGGCATTGAAATTGTTGCTCTTATGTTTGATAATGGTTTTTGGAAAGACTCTAAAGGGATTATTGTTGTCATGAAGTCACTTGTGAAAGTGCGTAATTCTAATTTCTTAAACTTTTTATGTTTTAAATTTTTCAATGTTCAACTTGAAAGCCAACTTCAAGCTTCTTTTCATTTTAAAATTTACTTTATATCAAAATACAATTGTTTAACAAGTCACAATTGGCTTTGACATTTCAAAATGGTTGATGATGACAAACCCAATATGAGTTACATTTATGAGGCGATAAATTTTACCAAGGCCATCAAAAGAAGATATAGGGATGAGGAGGCCAAGTATACATCTCTTTGGAATATTACTAATGAGGATTGGGATAAACAATTGCATTCCCCCTTACATGCTGCTGGTTACTTTTTAAACCCTGCATATTTTTATGATAAGAGCTTATTTAATGAGGATGGGGGAGATTATGCGACACCTACAGAAAAAATTGCCTATACTAGTGCCATATGTGAAAGGACTAAAATATTGCATGATACCCTTGGAGGCTTGATCAAAATTCATTGAATTTTCCTTATTTTATTTGTTAAATGTTTTATTAAATTTTATTCTCTTGATTCTTTGAGATTTTTAACTTTTAATATTTGTCATCTTCGATCTTGACTCTTGAAATCTTGCCACTTGCTTGGTCTTCGGTGGCACTTTGACAGTGATGCATCAGATCTGAAGAGATGTCATTAAAATCTTAAATCAGACCTGTAGTGATTCAGGTTGTGAGTGCAGCTGATGCATGTCGAAGAAAATACATTCCAAGAAGCACAAATGATTAACACAAAAGCACTTAAATGACCTTGTTTTTGTTTATTACAATCTTCTGCCTCACAACAAGCAAGTACTTGGTGAGAATCGAGACACTAAGAAACACGAGACTTGCTTAGCTTAGTTTATCTTAGATTCTAGATTCTAAACTGCAATCATTTGAATTTGAAGGATTAATTTAAAGTTTAAATTTTAATTTGCATTTCAAAGTATCAAGACGATGATGGTTTTGTATCATTCTCCTTTGACCTGAACATGGAAGAGGCAGAGCTAGAGCCTACATCTGATTGGCTTCAATCAGAGAAGGCCCCTCTTTTTCACCTTGAGGAGTTAGAGAACTTTGAGAGCCAAACAACTGAAGACAATGGAGAATATACTTGGTTTTTTTGCTATTTAGTATCAGACTTCAATATTACTATTTTGTTAACTTTTATAAGAAGATGCATCCATCCCTCAATTTGGAGTTTGCACTCGAGTTGTGTATGAGATAACCATTCATCTTCAAAATTTTGGTCATCTATTGATATTTTGCATTGTATGGACATAGCTGTATTTAGTATCAATGGCAAAAGTTTCTTTTCAATCAAAAAATCTTGTATCTTTATTTTTTTGCATTTGTCGATTTTTCCCCGATCTGATTCAAACTCTTTGTTCTTTTATCTCGCCATTTTTTTGTCAAATCCAAGTTTGGTAACATTGATACATATAAAAGCAATGAGTAAGAGGGGATAAACCCCAACAAAAACTAAAGATGGGTATATCATATGCAAAAGGATGTTATCACATATATAGTCGGGCTACCATATTCTATTTTTCAGATTCCAGTACATTTTTTAGCCAACTCCCCTACATATGAGATGTCGAGATGAGCATTTATGATGGATCATGATTTGATTGATGGACTATAGTACTCTCCCATTGCCATGACCGAGTCTCAGAACACTCAAATTTGAGGACTGATGTAGCCATTTAGTCAGTTGCAGAATAGCTAGTAGTGCCCAGAGTTGTATCAATGCTTTATCATTGGACAGATGTTGGTTCAGATGGATTATTTACATGTTTATGACTCGGCTTGTATTATCTTGAGTTATGGTTATCATTGCTCTTATACCCATTCTTGTGGCATGTATTAGCACTTAGTTTCATGATCTGGCGATCATATAAATATGTGGACTTAGATGTATTGTTATTATGTATTGATGTCCCTACTCAGACCTGGAAGTTCTCGATCTATACTCATTGGTTTTACCCTCCTTAGGAAGAATAGAGGTAGTCATTCTCACCATACTTTGGCTTGCTAGTGTTGGTTTCATTATTCATTGTCTCCACCCATCCATTACCTTCCAGTTATGTTTCTTACCCAACCTACTATTTTGACTTGTGGCATGGAGGACCTTGCCCCACTAGAGCCTTTATGATTGGATAAGCTTCACTGTTTATTCGTGTTTCGGTTCTGAGTTACCTAGGTTGTGTTGGCTTAAACCTGAAACAAGTAGCGTTGCCATCAATACAATGTATTTGGAAATGAATATCTTATGAAAAAAGTCCATTCATGAAAAGTAGTGTTTTTAAACATATTGGCTTTGAAGTACAATGAAATGAATATCTTAGAACATTCATGAAAAGCAGTGTTTTTCAACATACATGAATGTATAAAGCCTAAAATAATAAAAAAATCCGTGAAATAAATACACGGACCAAGGCTATGAAAAATCAAAGGCCCAAAAAAGCAATGGTTCCTAAAGTTATATCTAAGGATTGTTGGCCTCACTTGTACTGGTTTAGATTGAGAGCATTTGTCAAGGTGAATAAGCACCTGTGAAGTAACTCACCCATTTGTGAGACACGGCCATCCCCTGTGTTGTTGCTTATCCGTCATATGCTAGAGTGAGTATTCCCTTTCCATATCTAAAGTGTCACAATGTCGAGTTGCCCTAGCCTTCTAAATTTTTAGCCTTCACCCTTCACTAGCAAATTGATTACAACTATGAAGTGAGTATGATCTTAAAAGTCTGGAATGAATGAATTATAGTTAATAAATGTAAACCTTGTATATTTGGTTGATAGATCGCCAGTGAAATGATTGCTACTTGTTATGATTATTACTTGAATTATTTGTAGAGCATGTCTTGATCTTTGAACACTTGCAGCGAATGGATGCCAGCCTGGTTATATTATATGGTATTTTACAGATTATTATTTTGTTTATCTAGGTATATTGGATATTGTAGATGATCATGCAGATACCTACAGAGTGTATGACTATACACCTTAGCTGGATTTGGGCTCTCTAAGTCCAGTGAAACAGCTTGTTTTCAGATTCGGGCACTTGCAGAGATTATTTAGCTCAGTTTACCCTTCTGGTACAGTTTTACCATACTGGATGGTCTGTCTAAGCAAGGGGATATTTTTCTTGGATCTCCTAGGGCGCTGTATGAGGCATGGGGGGTCCAGCCACTTGTTTGTACCATATTACCCCCCTCCTAGAGAGTCTGGTGGTCTCAGTTGAATAACGCAGGCACCCTAGGAGGCAGTTTTTGGCATGTCACGTTTCCCGAGGCAGATAAAAATAATTAAAATGGCTACTGAAGAATTCGGTTTGGGCTACTGAGGCAAGGAAATGGCATGGGATGAGTTTTGATGATGAAGGTGATGTCTTCCACTTCTTCTCCAGCAGTTGCAGCACTTGGATGGGCCCACATCTATTTTATCGGGCGTATTTTATTATTTTCTAAAGCTTTTTGGAGGCTCACGATTTCCTCAAGGAGATACAATTATTTTTATTGTGCCATGGGGACACCCAAAGGGAATTGTGCCATGGGGACACCCAAAGGGAGTTAGTTAACACTCCCAAGACCCACCATGTGCTTCATTTATTTTTTGTTGAGTGGGATCCCCTCTCCCAGGGTGATTTAGTCCACTTTTATATTATATTATTGTATTGATCCATGTATTGTATGTTGAGCTCATCTCTACCGTTGATTAGAACATTTGTATCTTTTAATTTTAACCACCCATTTGAAAAGTGGTTAGGGTTTTGGTTCTCTCATTCCTATTTAAAGGAGAGAGCTTCTCATTTGTAAGGGGTCTTTGGCTCTTGGATCTGTATAATAGAAAAACTTTTCTTGTGGAAATTTTTGGATCTCCTTTGCATCTGGTGTTCTTAGATGGTGATTGGAAAATCTTTTGCTTCCTAGCATTTGGTTATTTGATGTGAGATCTATATATTTTTTCAAGAAACATTGTCTTGTCTACAGGAGGGCGACTTCAACTTGGGCGCTTTTGCAAGGTTTCCTCAACTCGCTTGGCTTGGATGCATTTTGTATCAAGGGGTTTTCATTAGTATCAATGCGATCTATGATTTCATCCTGCTATTTTTTTGTAGCATTTGTTTTTTTTCTCATAATGCAGCAAATCTGATATGGTTGGCGTTTGTTGTGCAGGAGAGAGGGCGCAGTGACTTCTTGGGCAAAACATTGGCCATAGAACTCACTCAAATCTTCTCAAATTGATCGGGATAGCAAAGATCATCATTATCAAGGCATCTACAAGGTTTTCTAGGTAAGATCTACAGGTTAGTGCTTCTCTTCCAGATCTCAATCCATTACCATCTGCATCTCCATTTTTATCTTAAAACCCTTAATATAAAAAAACCAAAAAATATTATAGATCAAATCGCTTGATCTCGAGGCAAACCATTTCTGGGTTTTGTAGATCGAGTCCAACCCTAAGTGGGTCTTCCTCAACGCTGAGCTAAAAGTGACTCCATTGCCCTAGATCTGAAAATACACTGATCTTCAAACCCTAGCGCTACCTTCCATGTTGCCTCATTTTCTCATGATCTGATCCTTTCCGGCAAAGCTACTTTTGGGTTTGTAGATCAGGTCCAACCCTAGGTGGGTCCTCTTCAGCGTTGGGCAAAAAGAGACTCCATTTGCCTAGATCCCAAGGCATTGATCTTCACACCCTAGCGCTATCCCTCCCGTTGCCTTTTCCTCTTGCGTTTTGACTTTTTCCTTGTGGTTCGAATGCTTTGACACTGTCATACCTTCTTACGAGTCTATCCCTCGGTACTAGAAAGCCCCAAACCTGTTCTTACTTTCTCTGCATTGGTTACGTTTCCCAAAGCAGTGGATATCTTCACCTTTTGCTAGTACCTTAACCCCAGATCTAGTATTTGCCTTATACGTCACTTGTGTTCCAATTTGGATCAAATCTCATATATCCTAAACCCTGATCCAAAGCCTTGGTTCACCTAGTGACGTCATCCATAGATCTAGGGTTTCCATCACCTTACACCTCAAGTCCATTTGATCTGATCTAGTGTCTAGGTCTAATCTCTCCTATTGGGAGTAGATCTGGGTCTCCCCCATATTGTTGTCTTGGGCTAAGACAACATAAAGTGAAGACTGCCTCGATTGGCTTGACAACCATCCATCTGGGAGTCGAGGCAATCTTGGTTCCACCTCCTTAGTTGCTTGTCCCTCTACCGTCCATTCTGGATCCATCTCACATAGGAAACTACAAGGTTGGTAATAACAAAGGATAAAAGAGGGGAGCCACTACTTTGCACCATAGGTAGATGTAGAGGTGGAGGAGTTATCTGCATCATGATCATCAATCAGAGTTAAAAGTATTAATGCAAACTCTAATGATGTCTACTGAAGAGTGCTTGGGGCTCTGAGGACCTCGTTGGGTAATCATGGAGTGAGGTTGGGTGCAATTGGTAAAAGCTCTCCTAACATATGAGGCCAAAGAAAAAGATCTAATGGGCACATGATTGCTTGATTTAGAGTAGGGGCATTCCCATCTCAAGACCAACGACAATCGGTCCACCTTTGTGGCTTCATGTGGGCAGGTCATTGTCTCCCCGTCAAAATTGGTGGATGTGTAGCGTCTCGCTAGATGTGCACAATCTACATGTTCCATTTGTTTTTGGACCCAAAACAACAATTACTTTCTTCTCTCTTAGATGTAATTATAATATCTCATTATATTAAACCATCAATGTCTACATAATACATAAACAACAATATGCCTCAATGAGCCTCTTCAATTTAGATACACCCAGTGCAGCCATACTTGGTTAACTATATCAAACTAGGTTGAGTGAAGTTCTTGATAAAATTACCTCTAATAAATCATTATCAATAAAGAATGACGAAAAGTTCGATTTTTCTTCATCCAACAAAGAAATATAATCTGCAATTTGAAAATAAGATCTATCAACCTAAAACAAAAATGACCATTAATCAACTCAACAAGCATCACAAGAGACCAACTGCATAACCCACTAAGAAAGGTCCATTTGGCAAGACCATTAAATAAGCAAAGTTTCTTAACATTTGGTTTTGGTATTTTCATTCTCAACAAGCATAGAAAGTGATTTAGATTTTATGGAATTTGTTGGTTCAAATTATGAGCCAAGTTCCACAAAGTTGTCCAACAAAGGGGTCGTACTCTACAGATGCCAGCATTGTCAACCTTCCAAAGCAAGGAAGTCTCACCGAAGGCATTTATGATGCTGCCATGAAGGATAGTGCAAAGTGGGAGGAAGTTACAGTGGTGCAGCACATAGATAACCAAGAAACCAGGTAGCATTCTCAATGCAAAACAATCATAAAGCAGTAAAAATAACAAGGTGTTGTTGAAGTTTTATACCTTGGGAGTTGTTCCCCTTGGTGACTTTTGCCTAAGTCACTAGGAAAAGGAGTCATGTCACATGGACTTTATATTAATGACTTGAGATGAGCAGTAAATGCACTTTAACTTTTAGTAAAAATTTAAAAAGTGAGGGAATTAAATTTTAATTTGTGGAGAAAAGTGATTTTATCACAACCACTCATCTAATCTAATCTAGGCCCTTGGATTAGCTGACCTTTCACTCACCCACCCATTTATAACTAAAAGGCAATTTTCCATGTGAAGAGGCACAAGTTCATTTTCTGAGAGAGTCGATTTTCCGAGAAGGAGAGAAAACGCAGCTGAAGTTTTTTTCTCTTAGCACAAATTTTGAGGTGAATGCACAGCAGCAAATTGGGCACAAATTTCGAGGCAGCAACTAAGAGCATTTATTGCAGCCATACGGTAATCCATACTGTACCTTTTCAGTCCGTACAGGGCACGAATTTTGAGGCAGTGAAATGGGCACGAATTTCAAGGCAGAAATTCTCTGTTTCAGCAGGCACAAATTTCGAGGCAGTGGCCATACAGTAGTCCGTGTAGCATCCATACAGCCTGTCTATACAGCATCCGTACATTCATGTAGCAGCACATTTTTCGAGTTTTGCAGGCAGAAAATTCTGGGTTTGATTTTCTGAAGTGGGCACAAATTTCGAGGCTGATATTAATCTTCTGGTTGAGATAAGTTGTGGCACGAATTTCAAGGCAGAAATTCTCTGTTTCAGCAGGCACGAATTTCGAGGCAGTGGCCATACAGTAGTCCGTGTAGCATCCATACAGCCTGTCTATACAGCATCCGTACAGTCATGTAGCAGCACATTTTTCGAGTTTTGCAGGCAGAAAATTCTGGGTTTGATTTTCTGAAGTGGGCACAAATTTCGAGGCTGATATTAATCTTCTGGTTGAGATAAGTTGTGACTAAAAATTTTGTTTTCTGCTGTACTATTGAAACATAAATAAAGAATTTCTCTGTCACAGGTTTTCCCCAGAGGTTGGGGTTTTGCCTGGGTCATTTGACTAAAAATTTCTGAGTCTGATTTCAATGTGTGAATGTGTTTTAATTGCTACTTAGAGGTAGTAAAAATTCTTCTTGTGTTTCAGTCATAAATTGTTTATGAGAAATGACTTAATTTGCAGCTGAGAGTAAATTGGGTTGAGCATTAAACAATGATGAAAATGGTGAAACCGGGTTGGGGGGACTGAGAAAAATTTACAGGTGCAGTGTATATTATCCATTAAGAAACTTAAGGAGCATAAGAAAACAAGATATAAAGCATTCTTACACATAACACATCAACTCAGAATGTGCAGCAACTCCAAAAACACCATTCTATCAATGCCATATCATATCAGCACTGAAAGTATTACAGTCATGGCCACAGCCATGCATATGCTCCAAGACTCTCATTATATGAATATCATACATACAGCAGTTTTAACACAAATACAAAAGCCCTTTACATCATCAATTACATCAATTTATAGACCTTGTAGGTCGGTGGTAGAAGCTTCTAGAAGGATCTAAAAGATACACAGTTTTAACCTAAGTCACACGGTTCGGGTTCGGGTTCGGGTTCGGCAAGGATTAGGTTCGTTTCAGGTTCGAATTTTCTGATGAGGTTCGACAATAGGTTCGACTATATATATATATATATATGAACTTTCTTCATATACTCCCCCCTCAACTAATTTTCTACACCCCATAGTAGGTCACTATTCATAATTTCATCGTATATACTTGTTGTTTATGACATTTCTGCTCACAGCTTTGTGCTTCTAACTTCTAAGAGTAGGTTTTTGTGGTTTAACAGCGGATTTACATGCTTCCCACAACAATAGTCTGTTCTTAGGGGTAAATCTATGTTCTTACTTGTTGTTTGGTGTGTTTTTATGTAGACTACAGGTATGATATTTCAAATTACAGAGAGCGTTTAATTTATAGACAACATAAATAAATAGAGAGCATTTAATCTATAGAAATCATAAATAAATCAAGAGCATTTAATTTACAGACAACATAAATAAATAAAGAGCAATTAATTCATAGACAACATAAATAAATAGAGAGCATTTAATTTATTGATATTGTGTGTTTTTTTTCTTTAATTTGATTTTTTTTTAGTAAAAAAATTGAACCTGAAAAAAAAATTTCCTTGAGGTTCGCCTTGAGGTTCGGGTTCGGCTTTAGGTTCGACATTAGGTTCGCCTTGAGGTTCAGGTTCGACGAGGTTCGGGTTCGGCTTCAGGTTCGTCTTGAACGAATTTCAATTTTTTTTTTAAATTCGGCGAACCCAGTGACTTAGTTTTTAACCAATGAACTTGCTGATAATGTGCTACCTGTCTTCTGCTCATTGTGCTCTGCAATACTGCAGCTACATGCAGATGATACACTGTTGCAGGTGTATCAATGTGTACTCAGAGTTCAGTGTATATGCTTCCACATACCAGCAGCACATAACATAATCATTTATGCCAGCTGTCAGCAGCTCTGTGCCCTATCCAAAAAGGTTTGAAACTTAGCCCCAACAGAATTCTTAGCTGTGTGCTGATTTGGACTTAATCTAATAAGCTGTTGATTTGGAATTGAGCCTATTTTCAAACGTGCTCAAACTATCCATATATTCAATGTCTCTTCCTTTAGGAAGTAACACGATATGCATGTTGAGTGGTAGTGTATCATTGGAATATGTCTTGATAGTGATGTAACCAAAAAGGTTCAAAACTTAGCTCCAAATTATTAGCTGTGTTTGCTGATTTGGACTTAATCTAATAGGCTATTGATTTGGACTTGAGCCTATTTTCTAATGTGCTCAACCTGTCCATATATTCAATGTCCTTTCCTCTTAATTAGGAAGTAACACAATATGTATGTTCAGTGGTAGTTTAACATTGGATTATGTCTTGATAGTGATGTATTTCTTGACCACTTTGTTTTGAAAGTTGTAATATCCACTAAAGTTATTTGGTTATGAATTTTTAGTTCTATGTGATTCTATGTGATAGATGCGATGTATGAACTTTTTGGCCATTCACGCTTTGGAATTAATCTAATAAGCTGTTGATTTGGAATTGAGCCTATTTTCGAATGTGCTCAACTATCCATATAATATTCAACGTCTCTTCCTCTTAATTAGGAAGTAACACGATATGTATGTTGAGTGGTAGTGTATCATTGGAGCATGTCTTGATGGTGAATCAGTGATGTATCCAAAAAGGTTCAAAACTTAGCTCCAACAGAATTCTTAGCGCTGTGTGCTGATTTGGACTTAATCTAATAAGCTGTTGATTTGGAATTGGGCCTATTTTCGAATGTGCTCAACCTATCCATTTATTCAATGTCCTTTCCTCTTAATTAGGAAGTAATGCAATATGTATGTTCCATGGTAGTGTATCATTGGAGTATGTCTTGATAGTGATGTATTTCTCAACCACTTTGTTTTTGAAAGTTGTATGGCCACATCTAATTAGTTATGAATTTTTAATTCTATGTGATTCAATGTGATAGATGCAATGCATGAACTTTTTGGCCTTTCATGTCGATTAGAATTGGTCAAGGTAATGATTCAAAAGACAATTTGTTAGAAGTTTAGAAGCTGGACTCATCTCCTAATATATCTGTCAAACTTTACTTCGATTCATCCTCCGTATCGTATAAATAATAATATTGAAGGACTTGTGACTCTTCTTTTTTCTTAGCCTGAGTTATATTTTTGGCATTGAATGTTATTTATGGCCTTATGCCTCTATTACGCTGTTCTTAGTCCCATTTTTCAATGGAATGGTTCATTGTTCATCTGAGCAGTTTTTGTAAGGTTCTATATTTTGCAACTAATATCCCCATTTCTGACAATGTTTCTAGAAAGAGTTTACATACAACCAATATCCATCTATGTATTGTTCTATCTTTTGCAAAAATAGGTGTCATACAGGGAAGGGACACCAAAAGTGGTGCATCCTTTTTGTGTAACTTAATTCTCCATGTTCCCAAGCACAATTTTCCTCCAAATTTTCATCACATATACTTTGGCGTGTTCTCTATCTAACCATATTGGTCTTGAGGAGTGACTAATCCAAAATGATGCCATGTTAGCCACAAAGCTCCAAGTTGTCTAGTCCTAGTGTATTTTAGCTCGAGACCAATGGTTGATCATTGATGTGGCTTAAAGTGGATGTGACTTAAAATCATAGTTTTAGAATCAGAATCAGTCATAAATCGACCATTTTTAATTTAATGACTCAGTTTCCTATATATATATATATATATAAACTTATAGTATAACTTTTAAAGAAATATATAAACATATTAATTTTATAAAATTTTATGAATGAAAAAAATAATTCCTAAAACTATATGAACAAAGACTAATACCCTTCCGTCATGGCCCAGGCATATCAAACCGCCTGTATCTAACACCGCAAGTTGCAGGTCACAGCATCTAACACCACCAAGTTGCAACATCTAATAATTCTATGGAATTGCCATAGCTCGTCTCCATATCTAGTCACAGCAGTTAGCAATCATATGGACTCTGGAGTCACCATACCACGTCACCAGCAGCCGCGGCTTGCAGGTATGGACATGGAGTCGTTGTCCAATCCATCACAACAATGAACAACAAGTCAAAACCTCAACAAGATAGGGTCAAACCTCCACGAATTAGGGTTGGGATGGTTAGGAGAAAAAACAACAAAAAAAACAAAATTACTGTGATGTTTTACATCTGTGGGTTCCAGAAAAATCGAACAATTTTTTGCCATAGATTGGCCAATTCGGTATCAAACTGGTCGACCAAACCAATCTACAGACTGATTTGACTCGATCTGCCATCAAGCCAGTAAATCGGCCCAAATTTGAAAATATTCATTTTATTTCAAAATTTAGAAGAAAGTTTTTGTGGTAAGTAATTTAAAATTTTAACAACATGAAAATATTGGCATTGACTTGTACATAAAGTACTTTTATGAACTACTTATGGTAGCTAGTTTTTCCAAGATTGAATACTTCCAGCACCACTCCCTACCTCCACTATTGGTCCCTGCTCCACTATTAGCTTCTCTCCCCTAATATACATCAAAACGTTTAGGTAGATAACAAGGGACAATCAAGCATATTCATTCTTATACCTTTTGCATATACAATTAACATCAGTTAATTTTAATCCTGAAGTGTTTAGGTTACTAGCAACTGAAATCACAGCTTTTATTTCAACACTGTGATGCAGAAACAGTCTGTTCAATAAATTCAAGACTTGGGGTACAAAAATCTTCCCGAGTTATACCAGAAAGAAAAATGTTGATTTTCAGTTCCAAAGCTATTCAACCAGAACAAAATTATGCAATTTTCAAGCCCCTCTGGTCATAGCTATTTCTGGCCTTGTTCAACACAATAAAAAATATTATTTTCTTGAGCTAGTGTTTCTATGTAATAAATTTAGGCATCCTTATAGATCATTTATGTGAAGTGATTATTCATTCAAAATTATTTTAGCGCATCTACCTGAGTTTCTGAGCAGTTTCTGGGCATTCTCTATGGCACATTTTCAGGAGAAAATAGAAGAGTGTTTTTAAAACCTACCGTAGGAAATTTCTTTTCTGGATAAAGTAATTTGGGTTGTTTCCCTTTAAAAGAAAAGGTAGGAAACTTGAAAGACCGTTTCAGGTTAAAGTTTAGTATTATAATAATATTTCTGGAAAATTAGAACGCAGCTGAAAGAAATTCTTCCAGTTTTTTTGAAAGATTCCAGCACTTGCCACTGTGTATGAATGAAACAGATCTTGAGATTTGGAAACATTTTAAGTTTCAGCTTGTTTATTCTAGTATTGGAAATTCCATGGGATGCAATCATCTAGCATTAAGGATATATGCTTGCTTGTCCAAGGAGAATGTTCAGTTTATAAATAGTGATACAAGAATCCTTGTAGTTATGCCAGACACAGTTCTGTGGTCACAAATAATGAAACAAAACTCAGAGATATAACAGACAAAGCAGAATGCAAGAATGCATCAATCATTCAACATATATTCTGACAAGCATAAACATCTATACAGTCATATAAAGCTGTCACCACAAAAAAAAAATTAAAAACAAAAAAAAATGAACAGGTTTGGATTGCTATGGTTACTCAAACAAAATGCTAAACGGGATATACTATAGGTTAATTTGGTAATAGTGAAGTAGATTAAAATTTCTTAAGCCCAGGGGGTTAGCTCAACAGGATGTTGCCAGTGTTGCTGGGTATTTGGCTAGTTCCAAGCTGGCAGGTGCCCAGTTTGAAACCCCTTGGGTGAGGCACACTAGTCAACGTCGACGGATTCACAAGGGATGACATCCACGAATATGGGGAAGCATCCCTTGGGTTTCCCTGCAAGGTTTTCTTTGGAAAGAAAAATTAGGATTTCCTAAAGCAATTTTGAGATGGACAAATACGCATCCAGTAAAATCAATTCCCTAGAAACAAATCATAAAAGGAGGTATAATACAGATTTCACAAGGGATGCCATCCACGAATATGGGGAAGCATCCCTTGGGTTTCCCTGCAAGGTTTTCTTTGGAAAGAAAAATTAGGATTTCCAAAGCAATTTTGAGATGGAGAAATAGATGGAGAAATACACATCCAGTAAAATCAATTCCCTAGAAACAAATCATAAAAGGAGGTATAATACAGATGCGTTTACCTATACGTTCCCTTGTGAGAATGCGCTTCATGTGAGATTTTACCATGGAGACCACCTTATCCTTTGCACCTTCAACTTTTCTGCCTCCATTTTCATCAGATTTTTTACTAAAAGAAGTGCCATTGTTTAGCTGATGATGTGAACTGTTACTTCTTTCAGATAATCTTAGACCTGATATCCCAATAGAAACACTGGGTGCTGGCAGTATATTATTTCCAATCTCCCTACATGTGATATCCTCTGTTATCCTTTCTGGATCTTCCAAATAGTTAACAGTTGCAGATCTGTGTCTATCTTGACTATTGCTTGTTCTTGATCGTACAGGAGCAGTCAAGATTCTTCCACTCCCAACTCTTGACCTTGCATTACACATCAATTCTGAGAAATCATTTTTTTTATGACCAGAAGACGACCCCTGCCAATGT
Organism: Pseudotsuga menziesii; assembly: GCA_001517045.1. Lineage (NCBI taxonomy): Eukaryota > Viridiplantae > Streptophyta > Pinopsida > Pinales > Pinaceae > Pseudotsuga > Pseudotsuga menziesii. Next base: position 63,755 of record LPNX010259382.1, read on the forward strand.
CTTACATCTCTCTGAGAATTAGCCAGATCTATATTATCATCTCTTAATGCTCTAGCATGTTCCATCATAGCCCACGCCTGATCAACATCAGATTGAACTGCAGCATTTTCTGTCTCTAAAACAGGAGCTAAATTACTTCTCCGACCTGGTTCACGAAAGAGGAGCAACCTGCTGTTGGGTGTGGGCTGTACAATTGCATCAGCCCCATCTCTGACACCAAATCTGTCAAGAGAAGATCCAGGTGAAAATTGCGGAAAGCCTCTTTCTGGTGCAGTCCAATTGTCATGTAAAGCCTGTACATGCTCCTGAAGGATGCGCTGGCCTGAGAGAGTTCTTGCACGTACACTGGATACTTGGGATGTAGAACCAGATACTTGAGTCTGCCTAACTGAAACCCTTGCTGCATCTGGCAATCTAGGAGATGGATTTGGAGTGCTTCGTCGCAAAATCCTTCTGCGAATTGTCCTTACATGACTTGGCCTTGTGTCTGTGAGAGGAGCAGAAGAAGAAGAAGGTGGTGATAAATTAAGATCTAAGTTTAACCTTTGTGAAACCGTCCCAACTGGAGCATCTTCCACAAATCCTCTGATACCTAAGCCTTCATCCCCATTGTCAAGATCAAGCACAAAATCCTCAACCTCTTCTTCATGTGTGCTGGACTGTCCAGGCATAGATGTTTGACAGCCTTGACAATACCAATCTCCTTCAGGGATAGCCCTTCCAAGGCCAACACAATATGTATGATATGCTGAATCACACCGGTCACACAACAATAAAAGATCATCATCACCAGCCTCATTACAATCTAAGCAAACTATATTTGCATAGGGATCAAGAAATCCCATCACTTCTTCTTCTGAAGGTTGGTATACCTGCCAAACAGAACCAATTCATATAAGCAAATCTTCCTTCAAATGTAGGACCAACTGCCTAAAACTTCAACCCTACCTAAGCACATAAACAATTATGCTTCCAACAAAATATCGTAGTCTGAGTATAAGGCAGATCCAAACCAGATCTCAACTAACCTTTTATTACCGTTGTTATATATTTTGTTTTAGTATTGCTGTTATATATTTTGTTTTAGTACTGCTAATTATATCTTGTTTTAGTACAGCTGACTATATCTTGTTTTAGTACTGCTGTTATATTTTGTTTTAGTACTGCTGCTACTATGTTTTGCATCTCAAGGACCAACTTTAGCACAGGGACCATTGAGGAGCGCTAAAGTTGCAAGAGATGAAAATTATGTTCTAATTTGTCCTACTGGTTTGCATCTAAAACTATGTTGGAATTTTATTCAGTATTGTTCTGCATCTTAAAATTTATCGTGTTACAAAGTACTTGACTGAATTGGTTGTTAATTTTTAAAAAACCCTAATCTAAGTTTCTAACCCAAAACTTTATCAGTTTAATCAGCAATTTGTGTTTGTGAGTAAGTTTTCTACTTTGGGCAATCTCAGTACCATTTATGTAAGCCCACAAGGTCACTCTTAGTTTCACCCACTCACAATTTAAACGTGACATTTCTAAAAATAGCTGGCAGAAAGGGAAAGATACACTGTTATTTAATTTATTCATCCATTACATTAAACCCGCGATGAGACTAAAACAAAAGGAGGAGCCACTAGTTGAGATGAAAGATTGCCGCTGGTGAGAAGATAAGACAAAAACAGAGATAGTAAATTGACAGAAATACAGCTGGGTGTGATGGCATGGCAGCGCAATCTTGCTGATCATGGGAACATCTCACTGAATGATGTAAGAGAAATCAAGTCCAACTATAATTGAGACATTCATTGCAATGGAGGAAATCGCTAGGGAAGGAATTATAAGAGAGACCAGAAATTGCTAGGCTGAAGAGGAAGATTTACTTGAGGAAAACGAATTAAGAAAAGCAGCAGACTCTCTGGCGGAGAAGTGGGGGGCAGGGGGTCTTCCAGGATTGCACTTGAGCAGAATCCCTGGGCAAGAAGATCGCTAGAGCAGTTGACGCATATTGCAGGGCATTGCAGCAGGATTCCTGAGCAATTGAGGAAGAAACCGCTCAACCTGTTGCCGTGTGAGAAACACAGGAGTGATTCTCTTTATCTTCATTATTGTTTTCTTAATCTTGTTCATGAAGATAAATTTTCGGTGCAGAGAATAAATGTAATTGAGCGGCATCTCTGCAATTTCACAGTTTACTTGAATATTATAATACAAGTTTAATGATAAAATCTTCCTGTGGAATTCTTTGGCTTCTGTTTAACTGAGTACTTTGATTGCGATTGACACTATCCACTGAAATGGTAGCAGATTTTCTTTGTTATCTGTCCGCAGCAGATCAGCGAGCATTTGAGCAGGTTTTTGTGCTTTTGAGCCTGGATCAATGAGGTCAGGGAGTTTGATCTTACATTATTTCTTTATACCAAATAATGCCAATCTTTATTTCAACACTGAGAAGCCTATAAAGAAAGAAAAGATTTTGGCCCCGATTAGTGACCAAATAAGTTTGAAAGAAAGGAGTAACTGTTGCTGGATTGACACATTTGACAACTCAGAGATCATAAAGTTATTTATAGAGGATAATTTGACATCAGAAACAAAATAGCCGGCACCGAAATGAAAGTGGCAGATTAAGACACCATTCTCAGCATATAAACAAAATGTTCGTCCCCCTTTATTTGATACATCTACCAAAAGATAAGCAAATCGCTTGACTATGACAACAAAATATTAAAGCTTCAAACATCCCGGAGTAAAGAGTATACCTGATTTCGGACTGGAATCTTAATTGTTGTCCCACGTAATCCTTTCCCTGACTTCGAAGATTTTGAGATGGTCCGAAAACGCTGTTTGCACATTGGACATCTAGACTCCACCTTGGCCCATTCCATGATACAAACAAAACAAAAATAATGATCACAACAATCTAATTTTCCCCTGCTAGGCTTCCCGTCCTCTGATAAACAGATTCCACAAACAGGCTTTGACAATTCTGCATCCACGGCATTTTCTGATTCTTCAACCTTTTGTTTTCCTTTTCTTCTCCATCCTTCTTCCTCCTTTTTGGTTTTTCCACCAAGCAAACTTGTGTACTTCTTCTGCTGGTCTTTTCCGTATGAAATAATTTCCTGTTTCTCCCTTGACAATGATCTCATTGAACGACTTGCAGTTTTCTTACATCCATGCGACCGATATGAGGGTTCACTATCTTCCTCGGAGATTGTGTAATCAGCATCTGATTCAGAGCATGTGAAATCTGGCTCTGGAGTGCTCTTTCTCCTACGCGTAGATCTCCACCCTGTCTCTTCATTTCTGCAGGATTTTCTTTGAGACCTGACACGCTTTGGTGGCATTACGAAATGTTCTTCTGAAACAGAGTCGGCACTCCACTCTGTCTCTTCATTTCTGGAGGCTTTTCTTTGAGATCTGGGACGCTTTGGTGGTTTTACAAAATATGCTTCTGATACAGGGTCAGAACGGTCTGTATTCCTGATAGATATGTGTGATGTTGATGTTGTTTTTCTTCGTTTGCTGGGCAAATTTTGCAATGCAGGGTTTCTTTTCTTCTTTCGGACGGGTCTTTTACTTACAGATGTCCTTTTCTTTTTTTTCTTCGGCTTCCGAGTGCTCGATCTCCTCGGTTTTGTGACTCGCTTTGTCTTCTGTCGGGATTTCCCCACCACAGCGGTTTCCTCTTCTTCACTGTCGTCATCATACTCATCATCGTCTGTGGTGGAACTCAAATCCGGTTCAAAATCTTCGTCGTCACTTGAGGATATTTTAACCCGTTTTGTTGCACGGTTTCTTGGTTTTTCCTTCGATGTCTGCGCTCTTCCATTGGATTTACTATGGTTTCGCCTTGGTTTTCTTGATTTCGGTGCATCAGAAAGGTCCTCGCTGTCTTCATTTGAGGTGCTTTGTGCTTCTTCTTCTTCATCAGACTCATTCACTTCACTGGACAAACCCTCGTCATCATCGTCGTCGTCTTCTTCTTCATCCAATACGTAGTCTTCATCCGAACTGTTTGATTCATCTTCAGCAAACCGCCGCTTCCCTCGTCTCCGTCTTCTCACATCTTTCTGATTTGCCTTACGACGCAGTTTTGCATGGAACTTCCTGGCCATCTTTGACTACGGCTTCGCTATCCAAAATACCAAAAGCGCCCACAATTCCCCAAGCCAAAAATACAGACACAGCTTCCGGCTTAAATACTCAAAATTGCCTGTGGGAAATGTCATCGACCAAACAATTGAGATCAGCCCCAAACAGGAAAATGTATAATAATATAAAATTGATCCACAAAATCAACAATGCTGCCAACAGTAGCTCTGTCACTGGCCACACGTTAGTGGAGTATTGAGCCGTCTACCAGGTTCCAAGGTCATTTCATGGATATTTCATTTTCATAAATCAAAAACTACCGAATATTTTGTAATTCATTTTTCTACTTTTAATTCTCGAAAATTGGGTCATGCGGTGGAAGCCCAAATGAGTGGCATGCTTTTAGAAATACCTTTTTAAGCACACTTATTATTAATATTTTATTGATAAAAGTTGTTTAATTTTTAGCAATTCCTCTTTTGTTTTTTTTCAGATCTGTTGCTCTATTTGTTATTGTTCCGTTGCAGAGCTGTACAACTTTACATAGAAACCCTAACTAAATCAATCATTCATTGAAAACAAAGACAAGAACACTGAGCCAGAAAATCCGGCCTATACGGTGAAACCCCTGACCTCCAGGTCTGTTTCTGGTATAACACATATCAAAGCTCGCATCCATCATTTTTCTGTTTATAGTTTTTACTAAATACCGTATCCGTTCGTTTGAAATGCTGTCCAAGGCGCAGGAAATGGATAAATCCAATTTTTCGCAAAAACTTATTATTTAAATACATAGAAACCCAGAATTTTCCAAACAGATTCCTTAAATATCATCACTCACCACAAAATATAGAAAAACAGAGAGAAAAATCGCATTGATGCTTCTACTGCAGACTCCGGGTCGAATCCAGTAGACATCCAAACATCGCTTTGGCTTCAAAATTCCATTTAACAATCGGATCCGGACATGAACCATTTGAGCTCGAAAATTATCCCCAGAAAAAGTACTTTTGTGGCGTGTAATTAATTCAGACGGTACAATTTTACAGGAGAAGAAGCAAAGATTAACGCAAAGCGTGCATCCACACAGAGATCCATCCACCCATGGCGGTCAGACCTTCGCCGGTTTATAAAACTTCCGGGTTTAAGTGACGAGTAAGTCTTTTATATCGGAGAGGCACTAATCTTCTGAGTCTACGATCTTCACCATCCATTGCGGTCTCATGTACTACCGTGCCCACTTTCCTTCCTACTTAAACCGTCATTACATTGTTTAGACTTCTCCAGTGTGAATCTGCCACGTGTTTTACGTTGTCGGTTTCATTTATTGAGGGCACGCGATTTAGGTAGGTTGCTAGCAAGCCCTTGGTTTTCATCATATGGTCAAATTGTGAACGGTTCTATTTAGATCACCTTATAATACTCTTAACAAAATATTGACCCTTATCCATTTATTTACCATTTTACTGATATTTTAGCTAATTAATATTAGTATTAATTTATCAACAAAATAAAAGGGATAAATTTATTAACTAGCATACCCAAAACGGGGAAGTGAAACTTCGAGATGAAGTTGTATATGTTATAGAAAGAAAAAAAAAGTTGTGTTATAGAGCAATTTGTGACATAATAATCAAAACATAAACAATTTTCCCATAATATAAATATGTACATCAATTATGAATTATTAAGAGTATGTTGAATTATATTTTGTAGCCAATAAGAGATAGAGTATGTAGGCGTTTTTATTCTTCTTTTTGAAGTAAGACATAGGAAGTGTTGTTCATCTTTGCATATCGTTCGAAGGACAATGCTGGTGCAATTCGCATTGGGCAATATGAAGGAAAATGTAGATGTTGGTTGTGATGGAGTAGCAATGTGGTTTCTCATTTTGTTGGACCTTAGATCTAGTCCATTTATCTCTTCTCCTCTTGTTGATTTTTTTGGCATGGATTGTGCGTTGCTCACACTTTGTAGATGGTGTGTTTGCTAGACCTATTGGAATGTGTTGTTGAAATGTAGTAGGTAATGTTGTTGACGCTGAGATTCTTTCAGATGTGGTGTATGTTGGTATTGTTTGAAGTATGCGGCCAAGATCTTGAGGATGAAAACTATTCGGCATGAATTTTGTTATGCTATTTGAAGTAACCTGCAAGGAAAATTGTGAATGGTTTGTTAGCAATTTTTTATCTCAGTTTGTATTGCATATAATTTGAACAAAACAAAAATTGAATATTGTAATATGATTTAACAGAAAATGGGAATGGCAAAAAGACTTTATTATATTAAACACAGTGAGCTAGAAACAATTTTTTTGGGGGAATTGTTGTAGTAAGACAATGCTTAATTATCCAGACACTATTTCAAGGATTTGCATGTGTTATTCTGGATTTTTTATGCAATCCATTTTGTCACATGCAATTACAATGTTTTTTATTTGTTTCTCATTGGCAAATTATTCTTCATGTACTACTAGTTTGAATAGGTAAGTATTGAAGAATAATTTTGCAAAAATGTTTGTGGTCTCTTCAGTCTTTCCTTCATAGCCATATTCATAGAGTTGTAAAGCAGGTACGCCAATAATTTGTTCTGCAACATCCTGGAATGCAATTACATTAAATTTATCTGTATCGTCTTCAATGTTGAACTGGAAAATGAACTTGTATTCACATTCATACACTTGTTAGTTGCACCTCTCGCAATGCCAAATACCATGTTCAATAGGTGTTAGTTTTTTTTTGCATTGTCGGTCCTTAAAAGATAGTTGACATGCAACATACCAACAAATGTCTATATCCATAGAAGCAATGGTTGCTTTTACTAAAATATATGCAGGTTCTGGACCTGTACCTATATCTTCATTTTTAATGGCAGACAATTTCTTCTATATGGAATGATGTCCTCCTGCAACACCATGAGCATACAATGAGTGGCCTTGAATGCTTGCTTGTGGGCTTTCGAACATAAGTAAAGGAAATTTTAAGAAACTAAATTTAAGCAATAAACCATGTTTCCTGCAACACCATGAGCAAACAATGAGTGGCCTTGAATGCTTGTTTGTGGGCTTTCGAACATAAGTAAAGGAAATTTTAAGAAACTAAATTTAAGCAATAGACCATGTTTCCATACTTTTATTAAAAAAAATTAGCCATCACTCAATTTGACCTTACACAATTCTACAAAATAATGAGCAAGAATGCATTCAATTTGGCTCTTCCCTCTTAGGTTGGTATTCGTGATGTGATCAATTTCACTCAACTTAAACGATATATTAAACCACCACACTTGCAAGATGAAGTTCAACTCTCTCATATAAAACATAACCCCAAACCCCAAATTTTGGACACCATTCAAGCAAGATATTCTCATGGGTACCCACACACAATATTTGAGGAATACGGCCATGACAACATATTTGGCGTGCCAAATAAAACCAATTATCAAGGCAAGGAAAGTGGATTTTTGGGATATCCCACTAGTCTTTTTAGCATGCATTTTCAAGTTTAAGCATTGAACCAAAAATAAAGAATAGATGAAGACACATGCAAAATAGATAAACAGAAATTACGTGAACCTCCAATATATGGATTCACTACCATAAATTTGTCATTGAAGTAGTCATAACTCTCTGTCAATATATTCTACATCATATTTTGGTGATTATGTGAAACGATATTTTTGCAACAGCGGTGGATAACCAAAAATTATTTTTAATTTATCCCAAGTGGTGATTCTGCCAAAATCTGAGTAGAAGAAGAATATAATGGAGACAGAGGGTTTTGAGTTTACATTAAGGATGTAGGGCATGGCAAATGATGGGGTAGTTTTAAATGTAATCCAAGCTAGATTTAATCATTCAAATAACAACCTCAAAATGGCATTGGTTGTTACAGTATTGAATAATGCATTTATCTACCAGTGACAATATTGAATCTAATCCTTCCTTTACACACAAATTGAAGAAGATCAAGATTCCACTTACCGAAGTTGTTGAGAAGAAGAAAGCAAACAAATGACGTCAAGTTAGTTTTGGATGCACTAACATGAGGTGAAATTTTTGCTGTCAAAATTTAATGGATTGGATTGCAAGGAAGTAGAACACTTTAGCACAATGCAAAGGGAATCGTTTAATCTTTGCATCGAATATAACCTTTTTTTTCTCTTGAAATGATTCAAGTCGTAGTAAGATCCAGTTATACACAGATCTACCTGATTCCTCATATATCCTATGAATCTAAGACTTGCCATTTCATATATATAAATCAGACACCATAATTCCTCGCATCATCCACGTATTGTTAAGGGAATGAAGGTTATGAAAATCCATGTTATTATTATGCAATGTACTCAAAATATATTTCCCAAACCCAGGGGTGAGAGTTTTAGTTCACGAAGAAGAGATACGCATTGTTGCCTAGGGGAACATTTCAAAGAAGATTCATCCAAAATTTAATGCTTGCAAAGATTCCATCTAATAAAATTAAAGAAAATTCAAACTAAATTAAACTACCATCTAATAAAAAATAAAACCAAATAAGTAGAATTCAACGATAAATCAATAGGCCTCGAACTGCGTCAAAACAAATCCTCCTCTGAGATTTAGTAGACTAAATACACCCGATCATTATCAATACGTGGAATGGATTATGCCATCAATTATGTTACTTTGCACAAAGGAATATACAAACCACCAGTGCACAAACAAAAAAAGAGGCATATTGATTTATCGTTGAATTTTACTTATTTGGTTTTATTTTTTATTAGATGATAGTTTAATTTAGTTTGAATTTTCTTGTTTTATTTTCATTTTGGATTTATAGTTCATTGGTTTGAATGGTAGATTTGACAGTCAACACAAATGAAGATCCAATGCAATTATTTTATGGAAAATAGCATAAAACAAAGTCCAACTCATCAAACAGATGACGATATTGTCCTTTGTTTTGTATAATTGTGTTAGGAACATAAGGAAATGTCATTTGCAATGCCTGTGTGAATTGGAATCAAAGGGGTGATTTATTCTCTTGAGGTTGACATATCGTAAGATAAACCTGAGGCTCCATGAAACAGAAGAAATGAATTATGTGTAGGTTCCAGGTCAAAAATAAAAGAGACAATGATTTATTATCCATCAAATGTAGGGATGCCACTATAAAAAGAGTATTGTGAAGCCTATAGAACTAAAGCACTAAAAGAGTACACTTGTTATTTGCTACATTTGATAATTGAGGGGAAAAAATCTATGAAGAGAGGTATTCCACGGTAACTAAGCAGAATTTAGACACACATACAAAGATTAGGGTCAGTAGATATTTTATCCCCTCCTTTTTAATATATCAGGCGACATGACGAATTCCAATTTCACATTCTTGAGGGTGAGAGTGGGGAGGATAGGTGGGGGAGACAGTTTCCATTCCCAATAAAGAATTGGATAGTGTGACCAAGACAAGTGCAACAAAAGATCAATACTGTTCTTGGCTATGTGCTCTCTCTTTCTTTGAAGACGAAAAATGTGCATATATGTTATTATACAATGCACACTTTGCAACGAAATTCATCAAAGCATCTATGCCACCATTCCTTCCAGCCTATATCTAGAAATATCTATATGTATCTATCTATCTATTGCTTGGATAACCTTGTTTTAAATTGGATAGTGCGAGCAAACCTTACCTGGATGCTATATTCTCCTTTGCAAACAAGGCCGATTGACACAACCATGGATGTTTGATGGTGGCAAGATATTTTTTCTTAATAAATTTAATAAGACGACCATGAGAGCTGAGGTACTTCCTTGAGGGCATGAGCTGAGGCCTTTCTTTCAGGGCATGAGAGAAGTAGGCCTTAATTTCCATTTCTAAGTATTTCCTAATATTATATTTCTTGGGTATGAGAGCTTCCAGCTCGGCATGAGAGCTGAGAGGTAAACATGACCATGTGTGTGTGTAACTATTCTACACAAAGCTATTACATGGTATTATACGTAGAGAGGTATTCTAGGATAGCCATTTTCTAAATAAGAGATATGGATTAGGGTTTTATTCCTTTGTACACAAACAAATCAGAAATTAAGGTTTACAAGTTTGCACATAAACTCGAACTCTTAAGAAAAATTGAGCACTTTGAATAGAAAATAAAATACCTTAAAAAGAAATAAAACAAATAAGTGCAAAATGAGTTCAAAAGCCTTTAAAACAACAAAAAAATCGATAAACACCTACAAAACCTAACATCCTGGGTAGGGAATCATCATAACTTAGTGTTTGTGTACTGTAATGATCAGGATGACCAATTGTTCATATATTTTTACTTTTGTCTTAAGTTTTTAATAAATAGCATAAATCTAGATTCCATCTCAAACCCATACATGTTATGAGCCAAAAGGTATAAAAAAAGTTACAGGTGTCAACACCAATGTTTTCACACCCAAAAACTCACCAAGCCATTTCCACGGCACTAAAAGAACTGGAAATAGCGTGATTGTCAGAGTACTTTGTCATTTAGAAACCAGGTAGGTTACAAAGAAATCCCAATAAATTTTAAGCATCATTTGGGTTTAAGAAATAACGATTTCAGTGTTTAATCTAAAATAACATAGTTTAATCCGCTACATAACTGTTAAGCTTTACATCCTTCATCTCTTTATGATAGATCTAACTTCAATACCTTGTCATATTTCTATAGTTTCCGGTGAATAAAAAACCTTCAAGATGGCCATAAAAAACCAACATACCATAAAATTGGGAAATAAAACCCTCCACGAACCACTATCATAACTAAATAAGATCTATCATGCATAACACAAAAAAATACAACATGGAATGAAAATGTCCACAAAAATATTCATCATATATTTGCAGAATTTGAGACGCGCAGATTTACTAGGGGTCATTGTTGTATATGCTATTCTATTCCATTGTTCAGATAGAATCCACCTTTGTATATGTTGTATATGACGTTCTATTGCTGTATATGTCGTTTTGTTCCAGTGTTCAGATACCCTTTAGCCTTTGTGAGGATACCTATTGGATGGGTTTTTCCTCAGGTTTTATTCTTGAATAGGATCAAGAAACCAGGCGTGGAAATATTATTGCTAATTTTGGCTTCTGATATTCCTGAAATGGTTTTTGTCGTAATTCCAGGAGTCATTACCATGGGCTTATTCTGATGCATTTTTTCCTAAAGCAACCCTTGCGTATCTGGGCTCTGATAAAATCCCCATCCACTGGGTCTTGAACTCGTGTGTACTGGAGAATGAACAGAATCCGTTTTTGTGGGAAGCACATGAAGGTGGTGTCGCAGGAGGGCAAAATGCAGAGATCAAGAAGATTAAGACGTGGTCGTTTGATGAGTGCAATTCTACAGCCGAGGAAAGCTCCACGAGTTCGCCACCATCTAACAACAGCAATAGTGATGGACATTCCTCAATGCCAATGCCAATGCCGCGTTGCTTCATAAATGCATCCCCAAACGACGAACGTTTAGAGATACAACCCTATAAAATATGCCTTCGGCGTAATTAATAATAATAATTATTTAAATATAGGAGTGGTATGAGCAAGAGTCATAAGTTATAATTTATTCATAAGTTTATTGGAGATAGCTTGGTTGGGAGGAATGATTGTTACATTTTTATCTAGTTTCAATTCTTGTAAGTGACATGATGCTCTTCTTGAGCCCTTATGTATTGACTATGTAATGTTTGAGTGGATTATGTAATTTTGGCATTTCTTCGAATGGATGTAGCCCTTGACAATGATGAATCACCAATTAAAAAAAGTTATAACTTATCCATAGGAACTTAGGTACGAGCCTATACATGGGGAGGCAACCAACAATAAAGCGGAAATCTTAGTAATTTATCAAAGACCTTTTTTTCACTGAACAAGTATAATTTTTTATTAAAAGAAGAGGGAATAACCCTCAGTTATATAAAACAAATTCATCCCATGGCTTTTAAACCAACATTTTGTCCATTCTTCAAAAAACCAATTACTAGTTTCTGTTAGTATCTAGGACACCTATACAAATAACTATAATACCTAGCACAATGTTGTAACAAGAAGTTACACACAAAACATATAATTAACTTCAAGGATTGCCCCAAGGGACTTGTATGTCATTATGTAGTTCCAGAGGGCGGGAGTAGGACCCCTCTATCATACCCTTTTCACAATGCTTCCACTTCAACATGTTGAATGCTTATTCTGGCATTGTCACTCGCACCTCGAGGGCTTCATCTTTGCCTACTATTACTCCAATTCTGCTCCCATAACTACCATTTGGTAAGTAGTATCGCGTTAAGCCATTAGACGAGCCTGCTCTTCTATGTCCTTCCATTGTTCCATGCATCGGTTAGAGGAATGAAATTCATGGTTGAGGTTGTGAACCCTCCTCAATTGTCATTGGTCAGCCTTAATGTGGCAGAGACCATGACGAATACAACAATCCTCTTCCTCACTCCACCCATCGTTTTCCATCCTTCTAGCTCGAGTTTGGAGCCTCGAGTTCCTTAGTAGTATTCCTTACCTATGACGTCTTACCTTTCTTCCAAGTTAAGACACATAACCGATGCACACCAACACAATGCGGGAACCATCTCTACATCCTCGAATTTGAACAGGCTTAAGATCCATTTCCCCACTTTCCAACATGATTATCGTTTGCACCTAAGGAGCATGGGAAGTTAGTGGAAGTTGGTGTAAAGGACGAACCATGTCTTGTCGACATACCATTTCATTCAAAATCATGATGTCATGTGAATCAATTACAAGCGTCCACCACCCAACTTTTAACTTACACATGATTGTCTGTGTGTTGTCAGTCCCAACTCCACTTATCCTCTGATGTCATCGCATCACGATATTGACCTGATGTTCAGCTATCCCCTACCATCCCATGGTACCCTCCACCTTGTCTTTGAGTCCCTGAGGTAGGTCGTATCCCCCATTTATGTGCCCAAGAGCAATACCTTCCAAACCCCTGTCTTCGTAATTCCTCCACCATGGGGCTTGCTACTTATGGCATTTGCTCAAGGATTTCATTGTTACTTGAGAAGCAAAGAATGTCTTCAAGGAAGGTCAAGGCTATATTAGCCATTTGATCTGATGCTCTATTATTTTCCCCGAGGGCATGACAAAACTTAAATTCGCTTTGGCTTTTTAGCACCTCCTTAATTCTTTCATAGATACTGGCAAGATTGAGATATGAGGGGGGAGTCTTGGAAATGAAGGTTCATATTAGAATTCAAGAGTCTCTAATGATGTTTGCCTCTACAATTTATGTCCTAACTGGTAGTTTTGGTCCTTGATAGAGAGCCAAAGCCTCTGCAATATTATTGAATGACCATCCTAGTCCCTAGGCAAATTGTTCCTTCGAAATTCCTCTAGGATCATATAAAATCGCCCCTGCTCTTGCCATCCCAGCCTTTATCAAATACTATTACTCAATTAGGAAATGGGCATTTAAATCATCATAGTCATAGGGGACTCTATGGTCATTACCAATCATACGAGTGACTCCTCAAATCCCAAAGATGCAATGCTCTCTAGGGAAGCGAGAGTGTCAGTAATTGCCAAATCTTTCAACAAAATTTCATACTTTCAAGTTTTACAACATCAAAATAAGGATGAGGACTTTTGAGCAAACCAAGCTGTAGGTATTCAAATAGAAAAATTGTGGAAAAAGGGGGAGCCATGAAAACTTATTGTTGTCCATGAAGTTAATTGTTACCGCTTGTCAGAACATGACAAGGAATAATTTCAAAAGATGGAGCAATCGATGTGTAATCCCACGTGCATTTGAAATGGTGCATCAAAATTAATCCACAACAGACCAATCCTATGTCAAGGACACCATTGAATTATTCCTATCCATCATGTTAATGAACAACACTTGGAAGTCAAAGGGAGTAAAGCATGTGGGAGATATCTCCCTCCTTTCACAACCAAACAAAGAAATAGATGCCCCAAGGAGGGAAATAACAAATTAACAGAGAGAAGCAAGCCCATAATTCTAGACTAATTAAGCACACATGGATGTAGGGAGCCTTGGAGCATAGAAGACAAGTTGGATTTTCCTCATGGAGGATCAAGATTCACATTGGTGAAGAGATTAAGTTCCTTGTAGAGAAAAATGAAGCATCATCACAACAACATGTGTCCATTTTGTGTGACATATGAGCTGAGACGTGGCCTCTAGAGATGTGATAAGCACATGGAAGAGTTGTAGGAATGTCATGGCTTACTTATAAGAAAGCTAGACAAATGGAAAAAAATTGGCAACAAGGACATAAAGAAGAGAAGCAATATCGTAGTCAACAAATTGAAGAATGCACCTGAGTCCCAAATGCAAGAAATAAAGATAAAACAATAAAAGCATGAGATTGCTTCAAGTAATACTAGTAATAAGGTAGCAGACATTGAGGATAAATACAAGGAGATGGTAGAAAAAATGGAACAAATGGAGCAAAGTAAGGAGCTAACAAAAGAAATGGCTTCTTCCTACTATTCGCCCGATCCTTTAGTAGGCAAGTATGGCAAAGAGATGCAAAGGCACAAGGAAGAAGCAATGATATAGTAGGACCTAAACCACCAATTAGAACAAGTACAACTCTCGAAGGAAGGAGGAACAACAATATCTCATTGTGGAAAGGTCCCTTACTAAATTTGTTTTATAATAATGCTATAAAAAATTATTTCTCTAAGGCAATATACCTATTGTTTTGAATATAGTAGAACTAAATCTAGGAATATATATGTGATAGGAAGTAGAACAAACTTTCATGAATAGTTAAGCGCAATATCAAGGCATATTTGCTCCCAATTTTGTATTATAACACTGTACAGTTTGACTGCATTTCTTTTTTAATACAAGTACTCGCTCTTGTTTATAAAAAAAAAAACTTATTTAAATAAATTTTTCCTAATTAAGATTATAGTCTCACATGACATTGTCAAGATTTGGGAATTTTCATGACATACCTAAACCCTAATCCACAAGCTTAACCTAATTAGGTGCACTTGTTTATTTCTTGGTTATAATTTATTTCCTCTTTATTCATTTATCATTTTATGTATCTCAAAGTTGTTTGAATCAGGTCTTTTCATGCAGCTTTTTCACTAAGACATTTTCATTGGATATTTTCATTAAGGCACTTTCTCAAGACATTTTCACAAAGGCACTTTCATAGTATTTTTCATGGGGCATTTTCATGGTCTACCACTAAACCCTTATCCATAAGCTTGGCCTAATCAGGTGCACAAGTTCCTTCTCCAAATCTTGGTTATAATTTTATTTATCATGTTATTTTATTTTATTTATTTCAAAGTTGTTTCACTCGACCTTTTCACCATGTCCTTTTGCTAAGGCATTTTCATCGAGGTTTTTTAGTGAGTTATTATTATTGGACATTTCCATGGCATGCCTTTGAAACCTTAATCAATGGTCTTGCATCGATTAAGGAATGTCAAGTGTTGGGTCTTACATTCCTGTTTCACTTCCAGCATATCCAGTATATTGGTTTAGGGAACCCTTTTCCTTGTTGTGCGCTATGATTTGCAGGTTATATGGTTTACCCAATTGTTCGTCATTCAAAGCGCAATGGGTTCCTATGGTGAACCATATCTTGCTTATAGGCTATCATTTCAATTGGGCACAAATTCTGTCATTTAATTTGCATGAGGAAATTGAAAAATATGAGAAAACCCCGGAGAATCATAAACCATCTTTCTATATGTCAGGGTTTGTAATGGATGCATTCTGTGCGTCGAATGCTTTCCTGGATCTAAATTGGAATTGGACAGACCAATCTCCGTCGGTTCATATATATTGCACTGATAAGTGGGACGACAATTTCATTACTCGCATTTATGAACTCTGTGACCTATTTCTTGGGTCAATGTACTACAATATTTTTAAAGCTGATGCTCCCGCATTCTCTAAAAGTGCTAGGGAAATGATTTGAATGTTTGGCGACTGGTATGTAGGACAATGTTTCTCTTACATAAGATTTTGGGGCAGTACTATAGTCCACTTGCTTCCTAGAATAGTTCCAGACTAAATGGTGCTTCAAGAATTCGCATATCAGACTGTTATTGATGGCGTTTTACCCAAGTTGACCAAACATAAGAAGAAGAGTTGGCTTAAATTTCCCGTGAATCTTGGCAACCTTACGCTACAGAGTCCTGCTCATGCATCTTCGGTGGGAAAGTTGATTTCTATTATGAACTTGGGGGAGGCATTCAAAATAATGCATGACCTAGTGAGATATTTGGCTGATCTCTTTGCTCATGAGCACTTGAAATTCCAATACGTTCATGAAAATAAACCCGATGATTCGATGTTTCAAGGAGCTATCAATTTTAAGGAGGCAATGGATAAAATTAATGATCCAGAGATGAAGTTGTTTCTGTACGAGTATCAAAAGGATCTTAAGACAAGAATTCTTGGAGAAAGAGGAGATAAACTAAAAATAAAAGAAGATCTTCAAAAGGAGAAGACAAAAGAAGAAGCGAGAGAGGATGGAGCAAGTTATGTTATTGCTTTTGTTGCTCAACCCAAGGACAAGGGAAAACGTGTCCTTTAAGGCTCATCCAGCTTCTGTATTGACACAATGGAAGATATGCCGCAGAAGGGGCTATAATAGGCTCTTGCTGAAGCAGGTTCTAAATGGGCTGAACTGGTAGAAGCAACGATAAAAGAAAAGTAGGTTAAGAAAGAGCAGGCTCATGTCAAAGACTTTTCTATACAAAAGGTAATCTATCTATCTTCAAGTCAGATTGAGATTGATGATATGAATGTGGAACAAGACCCTGAGGTTGTTATAACTATGTTGAATATGCAAACGTTTCCGATTATATTAGGTTCATCATCTTCCCAGCATAATTTTTTCCGAGGTAAATTTGTCATCAATAATGGTAGCTACTATTAGCATGCCCACTTTTTCAGTTAATTCACTCATTGATACTTGTTCTACATCACCAATTCCCCAGCTGTTTGTGGACATCATTCCTTCTGTCTCTATGAGTATTTGTGAAAAGAAAGATTTGCTAATGTCTAGTTGTTTTACATCACTCCCCTTTACCTCTGTCTCGATTCCTATGGATATTGCCCCACTTAGGATAGACATTCCTATAAACCAAATGCAAACTGATTCGTTGGTTAACATCGAACACGAGATCAATTCATCATCAGGAAGATGCAGTGGCATCCATGGGAAAATATTATTGGAGTAAAAAGGATAAAGTTGTGGTTAAAAGGGGAACGAAGAAAGCGAGATAAGGCTCAAGAAAACCTGTGCCTGCCCTTGGTCAAGTTATTTGGAAGGCAGATACAAGTGATCTTCCGCAAGGAGCAGTGGACGTAGCAGCTGCCATGGGAGTTTTCGCTGGAGTTAATTTTGACTCAGTGTCACAATTAAGTTTGGCTTTTGGTGAAAACGAGAAGGAATTGGAGAAGTTGAAACAAGACTTAGTAGAGGCAGAAAAGAGGCATGAACAAGAAATTGGCAAGTTGAAACGAGAACATGAAGACAGAGTGGAGCAATGGAAGATGAAAACTCAAGAATTTAAGCAGCAGCTTGAGAATGAAGAGGTTGTGAATCAACAACGAGCAGAGAAAATTGCTCTTGTCAATGAGTAGTTGAAAGATGCTCAAGTAGCTTCAAAAGGCTCGTGTTTCCTAGATATGACACCTGAGGATTTCAAACAAGTACTCTGTAAATTGAAGGAAGAGTTTTGACAGGCTGTGATAGATTTGTATACTTCTTTTGATGAGATGCAAGAGTTGTATAACAAGTTTAGCAAGCATTTTGAAACTGTTGAGGATCACCATGCTCGGATAAGAAAAGCATCTGCTGCTTTGGAGCAAGTAACAAGTTGGCAAAAGCATATTAAGGAAAGACCTAATGGCTTGCCAATTTTAGAAAAGTTATAGCTGAAAACAACTGAAGTTGCCATTCAGACATGGGAGGGTATATGTGATTCAGTTGAAGGTTTAATTAGTTCAGGAAAAATTGTTTGTGAACAAAGGTGGTCAGATTCAAAGAATTTGCTAACCTATTTGAGTTTTCCTGTTTCAAATCTTATCAATGAGGCACCTTCGCACCAACTTCATTTGGAAGAAGTTCAAAAGGAGTTTGATGATTCGAAAGAGTTGATCCAACAAATCAGTCAGCTGACAGTGCAAGAGATTGGGAAATGGATGAAATCTCCTCATGCTTCAATAGCTCGGATAAAGGTGTTCATTAAACAATGGAAGAAAATGAGACAGGATGAGATTTCCTCCAAAATTTGCAAGGTCGAAATTCAGTTGAGGAATGCTCATTTTCAGGAAGTCGATGAGATTTTAGATCTATTTGGCAAGTGGTGGTCTGCCCTAAAGACAAATAGACATTGTGTTATTGGGTACTTGCAATTTGTGTGTTTTTAACACTTTGAATACTATTCTTTGCAATTTTATTTTGTTAAGTTGCTCTAAAGTAAGTTGGAAGAAATAATGTTGATTTGCATGTGTGCACATTAATTGCTTTTTTCTTTATCTGTTATATCCTGCAATATTTTTATCTTGAAATGATTACTCAGTCTGTTTAAGTGTCATTATACAGTTATCAATATTATCAAACCAAGTTTAGTGCACTATTAGTACCGAAATTGCTATTGCCAATTTCTGATATTTCAAAATTTGGAAATCTATGTCACGTATTTATTTTCATGTCATCATAACTATTTTCCCAACTCAACCAGAAAAGATAATGATCTTACCAAGTTTACAACGTTTACAAATAGGCATGAAAAAAGATGATAATCTCTATCGAATTTGTAAAAAAAAATCACTTTTCATACATTAATCCTCTATCCCAAAATGTGAAAAATGCACTTTTATATGAATAAAATATATATTTGTCTCTGAGAAAGAAATTATTGCTTTCATGCTATAGCAGTTATTGCTTTCAGTTTATTTTAAGCGAAAAGTGGGAGTTGGGAAGAAAGAAATCAGTGTCTGATTTACTATTTTCGACATTTCGGATTTTGGAAATTGTATGTTAAATTTTTTGAGGCAGACCAATGAAAAATAACGCAGAGTGAGTTTAAAATAAGGATGCACTCAGTGGAGGAATAACTTCTGTGAAAAAATACGTACAGTAAATCCCAAATTGGAGAATTGAAAATCCAGATTCCGAAATGTGCGAAATTGGAAATAGGAACATGGAGATATTTGTATTTGAACAGGAATTATGGATATGTCGTAAATTTGGAAATTGGAACATAGCATGTTCCTTATTGGAAAACATAGGACATAGATTTCGTAATTTTGAAATGTCGAGAATCGAAAATAGGAACATGGACATCTTCGTATTTGAACATAGGTTTTCTGGATTTTTGAATTTTCACATGTAGCATTTTCGGAATTGGAAATGTCAGAGATTATAACATATGGTGTTTCTTCTTGGAAAAGATAGTATTTCCAGATTTTGAAATGTCGGATATCGCAAATCGGAACATGGAGATGAAAGAACCAGAATTTTTGGAACAATAGGATTTCCGAACTTCGAAATTGCTTCTTGGAAAATATAGTATTTCCAAGTTCGAAAATGTCGAATATCGCAATTTGGGAATTCGAGTGTCGTGTTCAAAAGTGGGGATTTCTTTATATATGTTGTAAATTATATGATTTTATTTAATTTAGAGATATGAGTTAAAAAGTCATGAAAAATTAATAATTTTAAAGAATAATAATTTTTAATTTACACTGTAAATTTTTAAGATTTTTTTAATTTACACAGTAAATTTGTAAGAAACCATTTTTTTGTAATTGTATTACATTTATATTTTTCTTATGGTATATGAGTTTTATAGATTGAATAATAACAATTATTTCTATTAATAAATATGAAGTTTAACTTTGGATGCGGATGTTGAGAGTCAAATTGGCAAGGATGGAATGGATGACAACAACAATCTATTGAGCTGTAGAGCATTTAATGTGGCTACATCAAGCTTGGTGATTGTTGGATTTTGAGCTGGTTGAGATCCAACGGTGATCAAGCATTTTGCAGCAACATTAAATGCCGTAAAGCTCAATGGATAGTTATTGGGGCTATTGTGGCATAACCACACTGTGCTTGTCATCCGATCATATTGCCACCTATTCTGCAGTAATTTTATGTTAATGAAGCGGGTCTTGCTGTGCTATTCTACAATCATTAGGAATTAATGAAATGGGTCTAGTTGTCCAAAATGGAGAACTTGGTCATCAATTGAGTTTGAATGCTTGGATTACAGTTGATTCGGTAGTCACATCCATCATGAAGAGTGGCGCTTCCAGTGCTACATCAGCTTCGATTCGTGAGTTTAGGTACAACACAGTGATGATTAAAATTTCTGGTTATTATATCTTGTGATTGGGCAGGACACAACAAGGCGGCATGGAGTTGATCGGTTAAATAGATGTTGTGAAAAAGGAGTTGATTGTTTTTGTTGGTATTATTTATGTGTAACTTGTTTCTCCGTCGGGTTTATAACAATTTTTGTATATGTGCGATGACTGATACAACTAATCCTATTTGTCCTTTTCCATTTCGTTCGATACAACATTAATTAGTTCTTGTTGAGGAAGTTTTGTCAGTACTCAGCTAAGCCACAATTTGACCCGGTTGTCATTTCATTATTTCGTTACAGTACAATTTGGCTTGGTAAGGGATTCGAAGTGGTACAACAATATTTTGTCACTATTAATGATTGTCCTCCCTCGTGTTGGTTTTAGCATGGTTATGAGCGTTTGTCCCTTATTTCGCTTAAGTATTTCTTGAATGGTTGCTTGGATCTTGTGGCACTTTTGTTTTTTTCCAGATTTTCTTGCAAAAACTTGCATATGCCTTTGGTGGGTTTTCTTCTGCATTTGAAACATCATATTATGTCGAAGCAGCATGGACCGTCTCGTTGTTCTGCGAGTGGTGGTGGTCGTTCGCAACGAGTGGTGAAGGTGACAAATATAGATGGTTATAACAATGAAATTTCTCCGCGAGTTCAGTCAATAATAGATGAGTGGGAAATCAGGCTTGTAAAGGAGAACCTTGCTCATGATACTGATGGTGCTAGCCCGAATCACTATTGGATCGTCAAAAATATGATGGGCACGCTCATGGAGGAAATGCTAGTTATATGGAACCATACTAAGTTGGTTATTTCACGGGCTACATCCGAAATGGTGGAATTAGATACAGTTATAACACAAAGAAATGCTATGGCCATTTGGAAAAAAATAGCTGAGGGATATGACTCCTTGGATGATGGAGGTAGCGGGAGTGTCTCTATGGCTCCATCTGCTTCAATCAATGTTGACCCTACGGTGCCTGCTACATCTACAATGGTTGTTTGGATTCCTAAAATGATTAGCCAGCTTTACAAACGAGCTCGTGAATTTGATGTTTCTGTGGGGAAAGCGGATGCCTCTGTTGAGAAAGCGGATGCTTCTGTGGGGAAAGCGGTTGTCGTGGCCATGAAGCCCAGTCTATCATCTTTAGAGGAGGAAGTCTTTGGGCGTTGTCCTATAGTTGAGGAAATGCACGACACACAGGACCCTGTTGTCACTATCAGTGGTCTAATCCATGAGCTTGTTTTTGTCTATTTGGCTTCCTTTTGTTTACATTTAAGTTTCTGTTCATTTTTAGTTTTCCGGGTGTTTTGATAAACTTTTCTTCATAGTAATTTTGTACGTAGCCCCCCATGTATCACATGGATTATTGTGGCTCTTATGAATATCTATGTAATTTTGTTTAAGCTTTACTTAGGCAGGAGATTCAATTTTCTGTATTGTTTTTAGGCTCTTTACACTAGAATTGTAGATTTGTTTGCTCCTGACAAATAAGGGTGGTTGTTAGACCACTGTTTTCAGTTGACCAGAATTCTCGGTATTTTGTAATTTTTTGTATAGTTTATTAATAGCAATGTAGGCTTACAAAAAATAATAATATGAAGTTTAAAGATCTAATATATATAAATATATTATTTATCTTAAATTTCTTAAATCATAAAGCATAGTTGTTAAACTTCTATAGTACAAAATGCAATAGATATTTATTATTGTTCGAATCTTTTAATAAGTGATTTTTTTAAGATGATGGTATACACCTTTTAAAGAAAGATAAAAATAACGATATTGAAAATCATTCTTATATAATACTCCAGTGCTTGTCGTCAATGTATTATCAAATATTCATAAGAATGTGAATAAATGTTTACCGAGGAAACTTGAGTCTTCATCTTGTTAAGTCACTATTATATTTATAATATAATTATTTTATTCAGGGTTTATGTTGAATATTTCACTATTATATTTATAATATAATCTTGTATTCAAGGAGATCAATGAATGCATTTATTGTTCATTTATCTTTAAAATATAATCTTGTATTCAAGGAGATCAATGAATGCATTTATTGTTCATTTATCTTTAAAATATAATCTTGTATTCAAGGAGATCACTGAATGCATTTATTGTTCATTTATTTTTAAACATTGTTTAATAATATTTTTTTAAAGTCGAAATCGGGAAATAAGATATAGGCTCCAATTGGAGAGCTAGATTTACCATAAATATTTGTGGCAAAGAGAAAAGAATACGAACAGAAAAAATATAACTTGAAATCGGAAAAGTCTAAATTATCCAAACAAAAGCATGGTTTTATATAGATTACCTAATTGGAGTTTTTCGATTTGTGGTACTCGGGGGTCGAAAATCGCAAATAGGAACTTTGACATTTTTTTATTTTAAAAAATAAAATTTCAGATATTGGAAATGTCGCAACTTAGAAATTGGGGAATTGGAAATTGGAAAATCGGTTATTCTTTAATGCAAAACATATGATTCGCGGAATGCGAAATGTCGACAATCACAAATCAATGGATAAAATGTGGTGATTTATATAATGACTTTCCATTGTAAGCTTGACATATGAAATGTACATTGAAAAAATGTGTTTGTTGAATTTACATACTATTTTATTACAACTCATAAATGGTTATTGATTTCTAATAGTAATTTCTCAATTAGTATTACCTGATAGAAATTAGTATTACCTCAGGAATTAAACCAAGTGAACTCAGTCAACTCATCATGTATTTCGTTTCGATTCTCTATCTCGAATGGCTTTCACAAGTATGAGCTACTACTTGCAGTTATATATAGTGATCTTGTAGAAAATTGACAACTAATAGAAGCAACTAAAATCAAAATTAACCAATGTTCATGCAACATTGTAGATAATGTAACATATATTTAATTTCTTCATTCTTTTTCTATCAAAAAGTTTTCCACTGTTGATTCATCCAATGTTATAGCAAAATTTGGAACATTCAGGGCCAAATTTTTGTCAAGACAAACATACGTTAATATGGTAACCAACGACGCTTTTGAAATACCTAAATTTGCAATCAATGAATTGGTACTTTATTTGTATGACCAAATACAAATAGGAGTAGTGTACATGGTATAAAATGGCACATATTTAAACATAGTTATTTTAAAAAGTCTTAACAAAGTTGTTAAATTGTTTAGGGTAAACATTTGTAAATGAAAAATTATAACTGCACTTAAATAAAGTATTCCAATGCATATGGAAATAACGAAAGAGATGTTAACAATTAAAATATCTGCAGTGGCGTTGTTTGGTAAGTGGACAAAAATAAATTTGCAAAGAACAATATTAGCGAAAGTTGAATATGTTTTGGAATCCCAAATATTCGAAATCCGAAATCGAAAATTGGAAATAACAACAAAGAGAGTAATGAAATACGTTAATGCGAATTATTTATTTATTTATATATGTTACATTCATTCATTTATATATGAATCTATGAACAACAAGATTTATATATCCGACGATGCTGCTGGAAATAAAGCTTTTAAGATAAATGAAAATGCAATTTTGCTCATTGATGTTAGACAAAAGTTATTTATACACGATGACAATGTTTCAGAAGCTAAAAGGTGGAACCATTTTCATACGTTTTGGTAGCTGGATTTGCAATCGTTGTAAGGATGAAAGCTTCCAAGTCTAAAGAATGCTTTAGCAAAATGTTGGAGATTATATTCTCCAATCTTGCATTTACAACCAAATTCAGTCTAAAAGACTTGATGTTGACCTCCTCTTCATTATGATCATTGGAAAAGATAGTCAGTTGCCGAATTTGGGTGTAGAGAAATCTCCATCTGTGAGAAAGAGAAAAGCATTTGATAGCCTGTTTAAAAAGATATAGCATAGCAACATATCTGGAAGCCTAAAGAATAAATTTGTTGCAATTTCATTACTCATAATGATGGAAAACAATTGAGAAGAAGGGTAAGCAAATAATGATACCCCATATGTAAGTCGCAACTAGTAGAGAAATAGAAGGCAATGCCTAATATTCACCAATCCCATGTCTCTCCAGAGACTATAGGCCCTTCGTTGGAAGTAGTACTGCCAATTTATCTTCCCATTTCTTTCCATTCCACGCTTTGATATCACCATGCTGTGATTTTTTCTTCGGCAGCCCTGAGAGGGAAATAATGAGGTTTACGAGTGCAATTTTTGTGCAAATAAAAAACCATAAACGAGGTCCATATAATATTTGCCTCAGTAGGTGGCTCTATTTATTGACTAAATCTTCCGAAATGTTATAATGACTTCGCGATTTTCATGATGTAGTATATATTTATAACTTGGGATTAATGGGATCTGTATATAATTCGTTCATCTCTTGGAGTACGCGAAACGTTAGTTAATCGTACTGAAATATCTTGGATTTGAAAGATTTGATGTTTGCTATTTACTAGATGCATGATGTGACAAATGTGGACTTTAAACCATCTGATATGACTTGAAGCTCATAACAAGTGAGAGGGATAGTCACTTCTACGATTAATATGATGACGTTTTGACAGAAAGGGGTGTTGTTATGCTGACATTATTATAACAATTGAGGGTGACAATCAGCTGTGCGATTAATATGATGACATTATGGCAGAAAGGGGAGGCGTTATTACGACGTTAAGATATTTCAGTACGTTTAAGTGATTTTTCTCGTCGTCCAAGAGACAAGGGAATTATATACAGATGATATTGATCCCAAGATATAGATATATACTACATTGGAAATTGGGCAATTGAAAATAGTAAAATTTAATTTATGTGAGTTCATGAAATTTGTGCTCGAGAACATAAGTAGGATTATTATGGCATGCTAGCTTGATTTCTAATTATGTATTAGTTACTATTATATATAACTATTTATAGAGATTGATTTTGAATTTTATTTTTTTAAGAAAATGGGGAAACTTTTTATAATATGGATGTTAGATTGTTATTTTCTATTTATTAAAAAATGGAAAAATTATCATATTTATCATAATGGAAAGTGGAATTGTCTAGTTTCCCGATTCTTGATTTCTGATAATCTTGATATTGGAAATTGGAAATACTACAATTTTTTGGACTGAATGTATGTTCCTTGGTCGTCGAATTGCGAAAACGAAAAGTAACTTTTGTCAATTTTCATTTATGCAGACGATATATATGGTCTAGAGTCTTTTAAGATACGAATTTTCGAAGTCTGGGCAGTCAATAGATTTCGAGTTTTGCATAATAATGTATATTTTTAATTTTTATTCAAATTTTTTTGCAGAAATCTTATGTCCTATGTTTTCTAAATTTGTTGGAGTTTTGACCTGTAAACTTGGTTTCATTTGGAATTAGATGTGGTGATAACTAACAGAAATGTGATGGCCATGTGGAAAAAATTACATCTGGGATTTGACTCGGGTAATGGAGGTAGTCGTAGTGTCTGTATGAAATATCCGCAGTGAATTAAAATTGATGTCATGTAAATTATATTATGGTTATTTTGGTTTTTATTTATTTATTTTTATTTTAGGTTCGGGATCACTAGGAATATTAATTTCAACTAAAAGAATACGGAAAATTAATATGGAGTTTAAATATCTAATATATCTAAATATATTATTTCTTTTAATAAACCTAAAGTTTAAAGATGCAATATACCTGAATAACTTGATTTGGGTATATGAAATTTATTTAAACATTGAATAACAATTATTTATGTTAAAAAATATGAAGTTTAAAGATAATCTGATATCAAGATCACTAAATGGATTTATTGTTCATTTATTTTAAAACATTCTTTAATAAGAATTTTCTGAAAGCAGAAATTGGGAGAAAAAAATGGGAATAAAAAATATCTGAACTAAAACCGTATCGAAATTGAGCATTTTGGAATCCATAATCCGACATTTTGGAATCAGGACATTTTGGAATTAAGAATCGAGAATTCAACATTTCAGAATCGGGAAATACATTTTTGAAGCACAATTACAGGAATACAACGTCATAGATAGAAGTTGCAGCTATTACAAAAGATGGAGCTAAGATACAAATATGTCGCTGCCATTGTTGATAGGATGCACGTGAACGGGTGGAAAAATTATGTCTACATTCACTGTAAGAAGAACTAGAAATAGGAGAGAATCAAAATAGCAGAATATGGATTTCCTCATATTTATTTGCTAAATTATCATTATATATAAATCTATGAAGTACAACATTTATTTTGATGATCGCTGTTGGAAAAAAAGGTTTAAGTTGAATGCAAATGGAATTTTGCTCATTGATGTTAGACAAAAGTGTTCTATACACAATGACAATGTTGAAGAAGCTTAAAAAGAACAAAATGGGTCAATAATAATTATTTTCATAATACAAATAAGGTAGTAAACACCAAATCGTAATGGTACAAAGTAATGTGTTGGACATTCATCTGCGCTACAATCCTCATCCACTTCCATACGTTTTGCTAGGTAATGTGGAACCATTTCCATATGTTCTTGCACTTCCTTTCTTTTATAGCCCCTTTCGTCGTTTGTAGGACTCCCAACTTATCTTCCCATCTCCTC
The DNA here is from genome assembly GCA_001517045.1 of Pseudotsuga menziesii. Taxonomy (NCBI): domain Eukaryota; kingdom Viridiplantae; phylum Streptophyta; class Pinopsida; order Pinales; family Pinaceae; genus Pseudotsuga; species Pseudotsuga menziesii. The sequence goes on from LPNX010259382.1 coordinate 90,794, forward strand.
CTAGTCTTGACTTTGGTATCACCATGTTGGCAATTTTTTCTTCGGCAACCATGAGAGGGGAATGAATGACGCTGAAGAGTCTAGTTTTTGTGCATATAAAAAACCATAAATGAGGTCCAAATGATATTTGCCTCAGTAGGAGGCTCTATTTATTCACTAAATCTTACAAATTTTATCATGAGTTCGGGATTTTCATGATGTAGTATATATCTATAAGTTGGGATTAATGTGATATGTATATAATTCCCTTATCTCTTGGAGTACGCGAAAGGTCACTTAAATGGTGATATGAAAGTCCAGAATGGGAGGAGAATCCAAGATGTGAAATATGTTGGATTTGAAAGATTTGGTCTTTGGAGCGTGCTATATTGACGATGATTCAATGATTAAGCAAGATATTTCATATATTTAATGATTAAGAAACAAGGATATATTTATACCATCATAAGAAGGATGGATAAGGTGACAAATGTCAAGTTTAGACACTATGGGATAATTGAAGGCTGACAAGAAGTGAGGGTAACAACGACTTCTACAATTAATATGATGACGTGATAATATTTATGTACATTTAAGTGACCTTTCGAGTTGTCGAGGAGATAAGGGAATTCTATACAAATGATATTAATGATGAAAATTCATTATAGATATATACTACATGATGAAAATCCCGATCTCATAATAACATTTTGTAAGATTTAGCCAATAAATATCATCATAGGACATTTATGAATTCAAATATCTATTGGACAACGGAAAGATAATAGCATCGGAGTTTGAATCATCGGATAGAGGTGTACAGGGTTCTTGTTGTGCACGTTCAACATGCCAGATTGTAGTGACCTTGCAAATTTAGGCTAAGTTCATTATCTAAAAGAAGTATATCACAAATACTAATACCTATAATTTTATTGGCATAGCATGAGTATTACACCATTATGAAAGTACATAACCAATACAAGTCACAACCCTTTTGCGACACAACAAGAGTAACAATGAATTAAAACACGACAAGGGAGTAAGAGTCAATTAAAACAGAGGAAGGGTGTTTCACCATCTCATAAGCAACATTTTCAATTAGGAAAAAAACTAATACCTAAAATTTTATTGACAGGCATGACATAACCAATACATGCCACAATCTTTTTTGCAACAAAGCAAGAGTCGCATTCAATTAAAACATAGCAACAGTGCTTCACCATCAAAACCGAAGTTTTCCGGTTTCCCATACATGAAGGTCGTAAATCGGAAATAGGAACTTCCACATTTCTTTATTTCAAAAGACAAAACTTCCAAGATCCGAAATGTCCAAAATCAGAAATCAGGGAATCAGACATATAATATATAAATTCAATCTCAACTTTCATGCTATCAAATATAAGAATTAACTAAAAAAGATTCAGTTGCGGAAAGACATAATATTTTTGCCTAATTTTGTGACATATACAGAAATCCTATGTGTTTAAATACAAACATGTCCATGTTCCTGTTGCCAATGTCTGACAGTTTGGAATTCAGAAATCTATGTTGTATGTTTTCCAATAAGGAACATGCTATCTTCCGATTTCTGAGTTTGCAACATATCCATAAATTTTGTGTTAAAATAGGAACATGTCGGTGTTCTTATTTCCGACATTTTGGATTTCGAAATCTCGATTTTCACGTTTTATTTTCACTGTTTGTATTATTTTTGCATAAGTTATTCCTCTGCTAAGTTCATGCCTATTTTAAATTCGCTCTCTGTTATTTTTCATCGGTGTCCCTCTAAATTTGGTCTCTAAACTTGGTTTAAAACACAAGAAGGGAGTAAGAATCAATTGAAACACAGGACGAGTGTTTCACCATCTCATAAGCAACATTTTCAATTAGCCAAAAACCTAATACCTAGCATTTTATTGATAGGCACGACATAAGCAATACATGCCACAATATTTTTGCAACAAATCAAGAGTCACATTCAATTAAAACATGGCAACGTTGCTTCACCATCTAATAAGCAGACTAAATGAAGAACTAAGGAATACCTGCAAATTTAGCAAGGTTGAAAATCCTCTGATGGAAACTCGAAGTGTAAATAAAACACAACAAAATCAATATAAGCAAAACAAAGGCAAATAGTAAGAAATAGTGGTTACCTGAAGGCCTGTTTATATGTGAAAAAGCAAAGGCGGTGTAGCAGCGAATGGGAGATCGTCATAAGATGAGCAAAGTTGAAGATATATTCCCATGTTTATCTCAAATGACAGACTTTATTGGATTAATGGAGCAACAATGCATTGATGAAGCATTAATGTGAATGAAGAGACATGGACAAAATGTCTTTCATCACCTGAACCAACAATGAAACAAAAGCACCACCAAATTGACCCCAAACAGAGATCCTAAATGCACAAAAGCTGCTGCAGAAAATCATAGACTAAACCCAAATAAACCGAAACTCACAAAATCTTCGCAAGGGCAATACCAAATTGAGAGAAATGAACTGCAAAATTGTCCAAGAGCCTCTAACACACACACACACACACACACACACACACACACACACACACACACACACACATATATTCTCATAAATATATTTCATTAATCTGATTTTCGACATGTTTAAATTGGGAAAATCAAATTAATGAAATATATTTATGAGAATATCAGAAATATATTTCATTATATATATATATATATATATATATTATCAAAAATATATTTCATTAATTTGATTTTCGACGTGTCTAAATTGGGAAAATATGAATCCGACCACAGGAAATTTAGGAATTTTTGATCATTGTATATAATTGGAGGTAGTAGCTCATGCTTATGAAAGCTGTCTCTGCAGGTACTTTGTTCAGATGGAGTTTGTACTGCAATTTTTAAGCAAGACGCAAAATCTTCACAAGCGCTATGCCAAATTGAGAGAAATGAACTGCAAAATTGTCCGAAAGCCTCTCTCTCTCTCTCTCTCTCTCTCTCTCTCTCTCTATATATAT